>CM057348.1:0-5000 GCA_030015575.1 Agapanthus africanus
CCCTAACCCTAACCCTAACCCTAACCCTAACCCTAACCCTAACCCTAACCTACCCTAACCCTAACCCTAACCCTAACCCTAACCCTAACCCTAACCCTAACCCTAACCCTAACCCTAACCCTAACCCTAACCCTAACCCTAACCCTAACCCTAACCCTAACCCTAACCCTAACCCTAACCCTAACCCTAACCCTAACCCTAACCCTAACCCTAACCCTAACCCTAACCCTAACCCTAACCCTAACCCTAACCCTAACCCTAACCCTAACCCTAACCCTAACCCTAACCCTAACCCTAACCCTAACCCTAACCCTAACCCTAACCCTAACCCTAACCCTAACCCTAACCCTAACCCTAACCCTAACCCTAACCCTAACCCTAACCCTAACCCTAACCCTAACCCTAACCCTAACCCTAACCCTAACCCTAACCCTAACCCTAACCCTAACCCTAACCCTAACCCTAACCCTAACCCTAACCCTAACCCTAACCCTAACCCTAACCCTAACCCTAACCCTAACCCTAACCCTAACCCTAACCCTAACCCTAACCCTAACCCTAACCCTAACCCTAACCCTAACCCTAACCCTAACCCTAACCCTAACCCTAACCCTAACCCTAACCCTAACCCTAACCCTAACCCTAACCCTAACCCTAACCCTAACCCTAACCCTAACCCTAACCCTAACCCTAACCCTAACCCTAACCCTAACCCTAACCCTAACCCTAACCCTAACCCTAACCCTAACCCTAACCCTAACCCTAACCCTAACCCTAACCCTAACCCTAACCCTAACCCTAACCCTAACCCTAACCCTAACCCTAACCCTAACCCTAACCCTAACCCTAACCCTAACCCTAACCCTAACCCTAACCCTAACCCTAACCCTAACCCTAACCCTAACCCTAACCCTAACCCTAACCCTAACCCTAACCCTAACCCTAACCCTAACCCTAACCCTAACCCTAACCCTAACCCTAACCCTAACCCTAACCCTAACCCTAACCCTAACCCTAACCCTAACCCTAACCCTAACCCTAACCCTAACCCTAACCCTAACCCTAACCCTAACCCTAACCCTAACCCTAACCCTAACCCTAACCCTAACCCTAACCCTAACCCTAACCCTAACCCTAACCCTAACCCTAACCCTAACCCTAACCCTAACCCTAACCCTAACCCTAACCCTAACCCTAACCCTAACCCTAACCCTAACCCTAACCCTAACCCTAACCCTAACCCTAACCCTAACCCTAACCCTAACCCTAACCCTAACCCTAACCCTAACCCTAACCCTAACCCTAACCCTAACCCTAACCCTAACCCTAACCCTAACCCTAACCCTAACCCTAACCCTAACCCTAACCCTAACCCTAACCCTAACCCTAACCCTAACCCTAACCCTAACCCTAACCCTAACCCTAACCCTAACCCTAACCCTAACCCTAACCCTAACCCTAACCCTAACCCTAACCCTAACCCTAACCCTAACCCTAACCCTAACCCTAACCCTAACCCTAACCCTAACCCTAACCCTAACCCTAACCCTAACCCTAACCCTAACCCTAACCCTAACCCTAACCCTAACCCTAACCCTAACCCTAACCCTAACCCTAACCCTAACCCTAACCCTAACCCTAACCCTAACCCTAACCCTAACCCTAACCCTAACCCTAACCCTAACCCTAACCCTAACCCTAACCCTAACCCTAACCCTAACCCTAACCCTAACCCTAACCCTAACCCTAACCCTAACCCTAACCCTAACCCTAACCCTAACCCTAACCCTAACCCTAACCCTAACCCTAACCCTAACCCTAACCCTAACCCTAACCCTAACCCTAACCCTAACCCTAACCCTAACCCTAACCCTAACCCTAACCCTAACCCTAACCCTAACCCTAACCCTAACCCTAACCCTAACCCTAACCCTAACCCTAACCCTAACCCTAACCCTAACCCTAACCCTAACCCTAACCCTAACCCTAACCCTAACCCTAACCCTAACCCTAACCCTAACCCTAACCCTAACCCTAACCCTAACCCTAACCCTAACCCTAACCCTAACCCTAACCCTAACCCTAACCCTAACCCTAACCCTAACCCTAACCCTAACCCTAACCCTAACCCTAACCCTAACCCTAACCCTAACCCTAACCCTAACCCTAACCCTAACCCTAACCCTAACCCTAACCCTAACCCTAACCCTAACCCTAACCCTAACCCTAACCCTAACCCTAACCCTAACCCTAACCCTAACCCTAACCCTAACCCTAACCCTAACCCTAACCCTAACCCTAACCCTAACCCTAACCCTAACCCTAACCCTAACCCTAACCCTAACCCTAACCCTAACCCTAACCCTAACCCTAACCCTAACCCTAACCCTAACCCTAACCCTAACCCTAACCCTAACCCTAACCCTAACCCTAACCCTAACCCTAACCCTAACCCTAACCCTAACCCTAACCCTAACCCTAACCCTAACCCTAACCCTAACCCTAACCCTAACCCTAACCCTAACCCTAACCCTAACCCTAACCCTAACCCTAACCCTAACCCTAACCCTAACCCTAACCCTAACCCTAACCCTAACCCTAACCCTAACCCTAACCCTAACCCTAACCCTAACCCTAACCCTAACCCTAACCCTAACCCTAACCCTAACCCTAACCCTAACCCTAACCCTAACCCTAACCCTAACCCTAACCCTAACCCTAACCCTAACCCTAACCCTAACCCTAACCCTAACCCTAACCCTAACCCTAACCCTAACCCTAACCCTAACCCTAACCCTAACCCTAACCCTAACCCTAACCCTAACCCTAACCCTAACCCTAACCCTAACCCTAACCCTAACCCTAACCCTAACCCTAACCCTAACCCTAACCCTAACCCTAACCCTAACCCTAACCCTAACCCTAACCCTAACCCTAACCCTAACCCTAACCCTAACCCTAACCCTAACCCTAACCCTAACCCTAACCCTAACCCTAACCCTAACCCTAACCCTAACCCTAACCCTAACCCTAACCCTAACCCTAACCCTAACCCTAACCCTAACCCTAACCCTAACCCTAACCCTAACCCTAACCCTAACCCTAACCCTAACCCTAACCCTAACCCTAACCCTAACCCTAACCCTAACCCTAACCCTAACCCTAACCCTAACCCTAACCCTAACCCTAACCCTAACCCTAACCCTAACCCTAACCCTAACCCTAACCCTAACCCTAACCCTAACCCTAACCCTAACCCTAACCCTAACCCTAACCCTAACCCTAACCCTAACCCTAACCCTAACCCTAACCCTAACCCTAACCCTAACCCTAACCCTAACCCTAACCCTAACCCTAACCCTAACCCTAACCCTAACCCTAACCCTAACCCTAACCCTAACCCTAACCCTAACCCTAACCCTAACCCTAACCCTAACCCTAACCCTAACCCTAACCCTAACCCTAACCCTAACCCTAACCCTAACCCTAACCCTAACCCTAACCCTAACCCTAACCCTAACCCTAACCCTAACCCTAACCCTAACCCTAACCCTAACCCTAACCCTAACCCTAACCCTAACCCTAACCCTAACCCTAACCCTAACCCTAACCCTAACCCTAACCCTAACCCTAACCCTAACCCTAACCCTAACCCTAACCCTAACCCTAACCCTAACCCTAACCCTAACCCTAACCCTAACCCTAACCCTAACCCTAACCCTAACCCTAACCCTAACCCTAACCCTAACCCTAACCCTAACCCTAACCCTAACCCTAACCCTAACCCTAACCCTAACCCTAACCCTAACCCTAACCCTAACCCTAACCCTAACCCTAACCCTAACCCTAACCCTAACCCTAACCCTAACCCTAACCCTAACCCTAACCCTAACCCTAACCCTAACCCTAACCCTAACCCTAACCCTAACCCTAACCCTAACCCTAACCCTAACCCTAACCCTAACCCTAACCCTAACCCTAACCCTAACCCTAACCCTAACCCTAACCCTAACCCTAACCCTAACCCTAACCCTAACCCTAACCCTAACCCTAACCCTAACCCTAACCCTAACCCTAACCCTAACCCTAACCCTAACCCTAACCCTAACCCTAACCCTAACCCTAACCCTAACCCTAACCCTAACCCTAACCCTAACCCTAACCCTAACCCTAACCCTAACCCTAACCCTAACCCTAACCCTAACCCTAACCCTAACCCTAACCCTAACCCTAACCCTAACCCTAACCCTAACCCTAACCCTAACCCTAACCCTAACCCTAACCCTAACCCTAACCCTAACCCTAACCCTAACCCTAACCCTAACCCTAACCCTAACCCTAACCCTAACCCTAACCCTAACCCTAACCCTAACCCTAACCCTAACCCTAACCCTAACCCTAACCCTAACCCTAACCCTAACCCTAACCCTAACCCTAACCCTAACCCTAACCCTAACCCTAACCCTAACCCTAACCCTAACCCTAACCCTAACCCTAACCCTAACCCTAACCCTAACCCTAACCCTAACCCTAACCCTAACCCTAACCCTAACCCTAACCCTAACCCTAACCCTAACCCTAACCCTAACCCTAACCCTAACCCTAACCCTAACCCTAACCCTAACCCTAACCCTAACCCTAACCCTAACCCTAACCCTAACCCTAACCCTAACCCTAACCCTAACCCTAACCCTAACCCTAACCCTAACCCTAACCCTAACCCTAACCCTAACCCTAACCCTAACCCTAACCCTAACCCTAACCCTAACCCTAACCCTAACCCTAACCCTAACCCTAACCCTAACCCTAACCCTAACCCTAACCCTAACCCTAACCCTAACCCTAACCCTAACCCTAACCCTAACCCTAACCCTAACCCTAACCCTAACCCTAACCCTAACCCTAACCCTAACCCTAACCCTAACCCTAACCCTAACCCTAACCCTAACCCTAACCCTAACCCTAACCCTAACCCTAACCCTAACCCTAACCCTAACCCT
>CM057348.1:7500-214012 GCA_030015575.1 Agapanthus africanus
CCCCAACCCTAACCCCAACCCTTACCCCAACCCCTACCCCAACCCCAACCCGAACCCCGACCCTAACCCCGACCCTAACCCCGACCCCCACCCCGACCCCCACCCCGACCCCGACCCCGACCCCGACCCTAACCGTTTAAACCATCGATACATGGTGCCACAAATCAACTTGGCATCTTCGGAGAGGTGGACGGATAGCACCAATTAGCATCTGCCCCGAAATTCAGGCAAGACGTTTATCGCGTCTCCGCCGCGTCTTTCGGAGGGGAATAGATTCTGGCACGCCCGGTGGGACCTTTTCCTCTTTCCACTCCATACTTCGTGTGTCGTGTTCGTGAACGAATCGCGGTTTGATATGGTTGCATGTGGATTTGAGATACTTAGATTTGGTTCCTTGCTCCGTGCAGAAGACAGAAGATCAATGGCTTCAAACTGCACTAACTGCAACTGCAACTCTCACTCCATCCCGTCCGGAGGAGTGACTTACGGGCCCCAAGCGGCCTCCATCTTCGCTATGCCAATGGAACAGGTAACTCAGGCCACCACTGGGCTATTCTTTGGGACCATGCTCACACCGATGAGCTTCAATGCCCCAATGTCATCACAAAAAACTCCAAAGAAGTCGGTCTTTGATCGGCTTACAACTACCGCGGCCCCTCTCAACGGGTCGCCCAAGTCCAATGCCTCAGCTTTCAGCAAACTGGGCCAAAACTCATGTGGGCCCATGAAGAAGCCTGCAATACCAGAAAAGGTTATCCCAAAGAGGATAGCCATTCCTACTCTCGAAGTCATCAAAGCGGCTTCTCCTGCCAAAGGGTCGGTCTTCATAAGACTGACTGTTTCAACGCCCGTTTCAGGCGAAATCGTCAAGGCTGCTTCACCTGCTCGGAAGTCTGCTTTCGATAGGCTGGTTATCCCCACTCAGCGGACATCAGTCTTTAATAGGCTGACAATGACAACTTCCGAACAACACAGGGGGCATGAGGAAGTCACCCCTATAGCTGAGACAATTCCGGACGCACGACATGCTCGACGTCGCTACTGGCGCCGAGTATGAAAGGCTGGGGGCAGCTCTCCGTCTGGATTTACTCCACCAGCTCCAACGATGGAGATCGATGCTGCTGTTCCAACCGGGAACAGCTTTGAACCGCTTAATAAGGTGCACAGAAACTATTCTACTGCAGTGCTGAAGAGATCTCCTCCACCCGTGGAGAATGCACCGAAGGCGAAGCTAGAACAGCCCCCTCAGCGGCTGTCCTCTAAAATTTACAAAGTTTGGCGACAGGTTCAGGACTCAATGATTGATCAAGATTACTCTCACCGACAGAAGAAGCTGAAGGTTCAGCAGGAAGAGAACCGTCCTAGCAGGCCATAAAGGACGACAACTGCCTGGGTGCCCGCTGCAACGGCCCCCTCAACATCATCTGCTCAAAAGAAAAGGAGGCCAGAGAAAGCCCCTATGAATACGGTAGAACGCAAAGACGCCAAGACCAAACGCCCCAAGTCTGGGGGCATAATGGTGCACACTATTTATATGGTGTACGGGAAAAAGGATAACCGCGCTTCGACGGGTCATCGACCGCTCACCCGATCCGTGACAAAAGCCCAGGAGCAACAACAAAAGCTTTAAGAGATACTGACTGCAATGGCCACACTTACCGGGCCAAAAGAAAGCCCGGAGGCGTCATCGGAACAACGTCACGAACACGAGACTGATGCTGAATTCCTTCGGAGAATGCTCGAAAAGAAGGACAAGGAGGCTGCGGAACAAGCGGCCAATATAAAGCAAATGGTCCTTCTATTCCAGGATATGGTGGGCATGATGATCCAGCCGGACCCTCCAGCCGGAGATCCTCCAGTAATAATTGAAGATGATAGAGGAGAAACATCAAACCCTCTGCCGGCTCTGTCAACAGCCAAGGAAGAGACATGGGTTCACCAGGCGAATGAAGCGGCTTGGCAAATTGTTAGAACTGGACGACCGTATCCAGGCCGGTATGATCAGATAAAGTACCCGCCGGGCTACACGATCCCGAAATTCCATGTGTACAAAGGGACAGGCAATCCCCATCAACATGTCGCTCGGTTCAGGGCCCTCTGCGGCAATACTGGTGGCGATGATAAGCTTTTGCTCTGCCAATTCGTCGGCAGCTTGTCGGAGACGGCATTCGAGTGGTATTCTGAACTTCCAAACGACTCTGTCAAGACTTTCACAGAAATGGAGTTGTTATTCACCCAGCGATTCGCGAATGCTAGTGAACGCATCCCAATAACCGCACTAATTAACGCCAGGGTAAAGCCGGGCAAGACATGGGTTCAATACGCGATACGGTGGCGGAATTTATGGTCGAAATGCGAGTAGCACATCGAAGAATCTCCTGCGGTAGGCATGTGTAAGTGCACGGGAGTGCCCCGGCCGTCAGAACGAGGCCAAAATGCGGAAACGAAACTTTTCTAAAACTTGTAAACCGGCACCACCGCGCACTAAAAACCCGGATCGAGCCATTAACCTAATGCTAGCTAACTAGAGAATGGGTAAGAAGCTATACCGAGCGATCCGTGTCCTTCGGTCTTCGGCCTCCACTCCAATCTCCTCGCGGAATCTCCGGTCTTCATCTCCTCGTCGGAACGGGCACCACATCGCCGGGTTCTTTTACGGGCTCCCACCTCTGGACCGAGGCAACTCAGGCACGAAGTTGGCGAGTCGACATGTCCAAGAATACTGTAGGCGAAGTGTAGGATGGTTTGTCTCATGGGGTAGGAAGTTGCCATTTAGATGAAGGTGAAGAAAGAACAATAGAGATGAACTTGGGAATTTTGGTGTAAGCAAAATAATATGAGATGAACTAATTTCCCCCACCAAAAATGAATTCCCTCTCCCTCTTAGTAGTGGCCGGCCTCTCTCAAAAAAAATGGGAGTGGGAAAAATTCCATGAAGGGAGGTGAGTGTAGTAAAAGGAAATGGGTGATCATAAACCAAAAGTGAACCTCACATCAAATAACCGTTCAATCTCCTCACCATTAATGCAAGTAATGATGCATGAAAAAGCAAAGATACTAGAACCATCATAATCCTCCATTTACAAATAAACCCCTCCACAATTGCTAATTTGCACATTTGCAAATTAGCCCCTCCATCAGAAAAATCCGGCCATGAAGGAATAAAGGAAAACTGGCCAAAACGGAATGCAAACTGGCAACTTCAAAAAACTGATCCTGTAATAAATTACAGGAAAACCCCGTGACCGTATATACATACCCGCATTTGTATTCCCACTGAATACAAATCCAAAGAGACAAAATCTACACTGTACAATACTAGGATCCGGCTTAAACCAAAGCCCGCTAGTATTATCCGTCCGATCATGATCCGTGCAATACCGCACGTATAAGATCGAACCCTGCCATATCTCCATACGGCCTCTACAGCGTTTCGCCCGAAACTTAAGAAACTATCTATGGGGGACTCTAAAGACTCGTCAATATTTTGGCTGTAGATTTAACCACTAGCACATCAGAGATATTAGCCATACGTAACGGGCTACCAGCTATTGACCAAAAGGGACGTCTGTGAGCGAACTCATCCTGACACCCTACTGAGCCTGTCAGTGACAATATCCGTACAGTCCGGTCCGTTCATCTATGAGCATCGCATGGCGGGCCTAGGGGGTTGGTAAAAGTCAGACCCCCAATAGCGGTACAAGTCGTGTCGGAGTGTAGCCCAGAACACCCTGAGATATTACTGGATTACCTACCAGTAAATCTCCTGCCTTGACCAAGAACTTTCATGTACTGGCTCTCCTAGACACAGCGCGACCTCACCCCCAATACCGGAAGAGACAAACCCCTGCAGATCCCCTCACTGCCTCCATGTGGCTCGGGACTGTACCCAACTAAAACCTGTTTGCATGACTCCTTTGAGCGTGGTAAGGTAGTAATCAAAGCACAGTGGGAACTCACACGAGACAAATGACGATCTCAGGTCGATGAACTAACCTGTACACATGTCAGCAGGGAACTGCTATCTGACGTCAGGTATAATACCAACTAGCAGGTTCCCGGCGAGTCCTGTCCGGTGTACTCATAACCCAATGAGCACCTGTATACATCTTAGGTGAACCAACTGACACCAGTGGCTTGTGAGACCGGCCACCGCTCCTCGTCGGGGTCTCGACTGTATACACTAGTCTACTCTGGAGTATCGATGCCCTATCTCGAAACTCCCACGACTAGGGACCTTTTAAGGATGTGCTTATAGACTAAAGCTCCCACGTATATGATCGCCATCATACTGCTGGTAGTCAAGCAAGAATCCTAGGGGCTCTATCAACGTGCAATAGTGATCAGTAATGTCACCTAAAGCAGTACACGATGATAAAGATAAACCAGATAGCATACTATCATCTTGAGTAAGACTGTCCTACTGGTACAGGTCCTCCCTCAATTATTGCAATTACGTACCTATGATCCAATAATTGACTCTGAGGGCACTATCTCCAACAGCATATTTGTGGGTACTCTTGATCCGCAGGCGACCATCTCCCAGTTCATGATGTTTTTCAAGCCAACCACTTTTCAGGCCTTGATTGACAAACTGGCTCAAATGGAACAGATGGGCTACAGGCCTTCCTCTTCAAAGCCAGAGCTGCGAAACGAAAAAGGGAAGGGGAAAGCAACCTTCGTCGCCAACACTCAACAACAGCCGAGCAACTTAAAACCGGCTGTTCGCCAAAACAATATGCGTCCACGCCCATCCCTCGAGGAAAGACTAGGACGTCCTTACTCGTTTCCCCAAGATAAAACGAGAAGACTGTTCAAGCTGGCAGTGCGCAACAGGCTCATAAATTTGCTGGATCCAAAACGTCCGTTGTAGCCAAACGACGTCAATGAACCCAATTACTGCCCCTACCACCGAGTATTGGGCCATCCGATCGAGGACTGCTACGTCTTCAAAGACTGGGTTGAAGACCAATACCAACAAGGCAAGTTCGCGTTATCGGAAAACTGGAAGGTGAGCCCTGTTAGTTATATGTATGCCCTAGAGGCCATTACTGTACATAGGATGTATATTGTAGTGGATGCTGGGACATATATAGGGAGGACTTTCTTGCTCGACATGATAGTATGCTATCTGGTTGAACTTTACCTTAACGTGTATACTGGGTGTCTCTCTGTTACATGTTGGTAAAGCCCTTAGGATGTGTACTTGACTACCTGGACTGTGATGCGGATCATACTAGTGGGGACATGGTAGTCCATAAGTACATCCTTCAAAGTCCCTAGTCGTGGGTGTATCGAGACGGGGCATCGATATACCAGGGTAGACTAGCGTGTACCTTCTCGACCCATACAGATGGGCGATGGATGATCCCCTATCCATTGGTGTTTGACATCAGAGATGATATACGGGTGCTCAGTAGAGACTGGGTACACTGGACGGACTCGCCGAGAACTCCCAGATGGTATTATACCTCACGTCAGATGGCAGTTCTCTGGTGACACTGGTACAGAGTAGTCTGTTGACCCGAGATCGTCATAGAGTCTTGTGTGGTTCCCACTGTGCTTTGATTTCCATCTTACCACGTCCAAGAGGGCGTGCAAAACGGTGGTTTTTGGGTACAGTCCCGAGTCACATGGAGGCAATGAGCGATAGGAGGGGATTCGTCTCTCCCGGTATAGGGGGTTGATCTTGTGCTGTGTTCGATTGGCTATAACAGGAAATCCCTGGCCAGGGTTGCTGAGATTTACTGGTAAGTGTTACCAGTAGTTTCTCGAACAGTTATAGACCTCATATCGACACGACTTATTGAGCTATTGGGGTCTGACGTTTACCACCCCTAGGCGAGATATGCGACATATCAGACGATCAGACCGGACTGTACGGTAGTGTTACTGGTTGGATTCACTGGAGTGTGAGCGGGCTTGCTCGTCGATCTTCTGATCGCTCAATACCCGGGTGACAGTAAAGTTTAGCAAACCGCTTGCGGCTTGTGGGTGTTTGATATGATCATCACCTGCTGCCGGCGTATTGACGAGTCTTTAGAGTCCTACACAGAGGTTTCCTGACTCAAGCGAAACGAGATAGGAGCGCATATGAGATATGTGCGGGACCGAGAATAATACCAGTATGTGATACTGTATTTGATTCTCGCGATGTGACATTGATCGGTTATATGCGATATAGCCGGGTTATCGGATCAAGTGTTGATTCGATAAGTTGTTACTGATGATACCAGTCGGTTATGTGCGACATGACCGGATCATTGAATCAAGTGTTGATTTAGTGATTTAATGTATAATTATATATTTGATATATTACTTTGCATTAACTAGTATCGGTTCACTTTAGATGGATTTTCTCACTCGAGTGTGCGCATTGCATATGCGATATGATTTTGTGCACTTGTTTGTATCATGTTTGATGATACAAGCCCTTTTAGTTAAGTGTATAGAATTAAACCTTGGTTAATGGAATGGTTAGGGTTTACTATTTGATTATTCATTTATTTATTTATTTGTTTATTCATTTTGGAAAAGCAAAAAGGGAAAAATGGATGCTAGTTTTGTTTTGTTCATGAATCTTCATGAAGGTTTGAATAAAGGTAACCATTTTTTGTCTCATGCTTAACTTAACCATTCCACAAAACCATGATTGACTCTCTACACCTAACTATGGTTCAATTATGATAAGAATTAATTTCTTTTCTCATTTTTATTATTCTTATCATAATAACATTCTTCATCTTCTTCATTCTTCAAGTGAAGAAAGCTATGCTCCATCAATGGTGATTGATGGAAACAAGTGAGAAATCCAAAACTAAAGCCTACCCACTTCCTATTTCTTCATCCTCTACCTCTTGCCAAGTAGTAGAGTATGTTTACTTCACAAGTTTCTTGACTTGGTGAAGTCGGAGCTTGATTTAGCGATGCCTCGACGTAGATCATCTTCGGCATGGACATCGACGACCTAGCTTGCCCATTCTCCGACGAAGCCGACTCTAGAGCCCGGGATGGATTTTGGACAGCGAGGAGACATCGTTGCGGAGCTATGGAGGTGGAGCACCGGATCTACAAAGTTTGTATTTCCGATAACCCATTAGTTAAGTGTTAACTAGATTGTTTTTCGCCTAATTTTCTAGCAAACGATCCGTAGTCGGGTCTCTCGGCACCCGTAAAATTTTATATTGGCATGTTCGATGCCTTGTGAGACCTCCATAGGGTGTCTAGGAACCCTACAGTGGTATCAGAGCCTAGCTAGAGCCTTAGGCGAAGTCTAGACGGATTTTGAAGTCCGAACGACCCAAAACCGAAACCCAAAACTTGCTCTCTGTCCAATTTTCAAAAACAGGGATTTTTCAGTATTAAAAATATGGAGAAAAACATGCAGGAAAATCTAAGAGTAACTGTGCAATTCGTAGCCCTAATTCAATTAAAGCGCCGCGCTTCCGCGGCACGAGCATGGCTCGTGCAGCGGAAGCGCGGCCTGTTTGTCGTTTTCTGTGGTGACGTTTGCACAGTAACTCCTATTTAACTGTGCTTGTTTTCCTGGGTATTTTTGATATTTTTTCAAGAGTTGAATTTTCTGCAGTTGTTTTGGGGATTCGGTGTTTCGATCGGGGTATCAAATTTTGTCTATTTGCCTTTCCGGATAAATTTTAGAATATGTTAAAAAGTTCGACCGGATATAAATACCCAATTTTTCCCCTATCGGGAAATTTCCAAGTGTTGGATTTTTCCGTAGTTTAACGACGTTCTAAGTAGTGCAAGTAACGCGATGGTCCCTCTAGAAGACACAAACCTTAACTCGATTATGTGACCGTCTTGAACTGCCCTTTGAACCTTCGGGTTTGGGGCAGTACGGCGTGCCACATGTGAGGCGTTGGCTTGACCCTTCTACGGCTGGACCGTTGGTACTGAGGCACGAACGGAATGTTGTTAGACTTGTTTCATGTGTTGATCTGTATCGGGAAAACTTGGGTGTTCGAATGTTCAATCGGAAAGTTTAACATTTTCTAATTATCTGGAATGGGATACAATAATTGGAATTCACAATAGTTATGAGATAACGGAATGAATATTATAAACGTAGCAGTTTAGTCTCACTTGATCGGTTGCCACGGAATTTTAATGTGATCAAAAGTCCGTCGCAATCACGTAGCGTACGCGGATACTCGCCGGGTAAACTTAATAGACAGCCTCGCTCCATTGCCCCGACCAAGTGACTGTAGGAGAACCCCGTCGCCGAAAGCATCCGTTCGGGTGCTCGCGGCAGCGGTGTTCCGCCTTGGTGCACTTCGTCGACGGTATCGGGGGTGCGGCCGCCTACTAAAGTTTGCGACGAGTATTCGATCAGACTGTCGGGAATCTTGTTGAATTGCCCGACTCGATATTGAAAAGTGTTTTCGATAATGAGACTGAAATGCGGGGTTTATAATTGTTAGGCATGTGATGTCTAAGTAATTCATTTGGTCAGGCATGCGATGTCTGAGATGGTTGCGGATTCCAACTGTTGTAGTTTTACACTTTCTTTTCTGTGACCGTAAGTGTAATATGTGATATCGCCGGTTTCGTTGCTATATGTCAACGACAATTGGGATGCGCATATTTACTTACGTTGATGACATGTGATGTTATGTGTTGCTGAATATGTTATATTGGATCGTCGTGTTTGAATAGCCGGGGGTTTTTATGTGAGATGAGTGTTTTTCATTTTCATTCATGTAAAAACTTGTATGTAATATTCTTTTATTGGGGCGCTTCCAGGTTGCGGAAGTTGTCACCGTTTGTATATTATTTACTTTTCTGCACTAGGATAGACCCAAGGAGGGGAGCACAAGTAACCGGGTTCTAGGGTCCAGTGGGAGACCATCTCGAGGAGTCGAGTCCGGGTCTCCTAACTCCAGAATTGGTAGGGTTGCTTGCCGCTCTCGTAGGGGTCTAGGGGTGTGGGTTTGGCTATTCATCGCGACCGTGGAATCCGTGTTTTATACTGGCTCGTATTGAAAACACGGACGTCCTAGTATATCCAATATTTCATATGATTCTTCTGCTGCGATATCTGTGATGTGATCATGTGATGTTCTTTGATAGATACAGTATATAGTATATATGATATATTATATAGGCGTTACTTATGTTTTACACCCGCGCTAGCCCTGCCCCGCTCTGCCGTTAGTTACCTAACCTAACGGTGCACGAGGGGACATCGAGGAGAATGCGAATGGCATAAGTGTACGTCGTATTTATCTGTGATGTTTAGGTACTCAAATGATGGGACTTCATTAATATGATTAATGAAATAAAAGAAACCTAAGATGTTGTAGAATCGAATTTCAAAACAAAACAGGTAGCTACAGTTCTTGCTTTGCACAGCGGTATATGTGATATATCCTGCACCTTATTCGATAAGGAAAGGACCGAGATCCCTTCACCGGGAGTGACTCCTTTAGCAATAACTAGCAGATGCTACACATTCGGTTTGTCTTTTGATTGCTTTTAAGTGTTTTTGCTTTGCACAGTGATATATATGATATATCCCGCACCTCATTCGACGAGGAAAGGACCGACGATCCCTTCACCGGGAGTGACTCCTTTAGCAAAACTGGAAAAGCCTCAAAAACACTCCATTTCAAAATTCATTCGATCCTACAACGATATCAAGTTCATTAAGCAATAGGTTTTCAGAAAAACCTGTCGTAGCCCTCCGACATTTCAGATAAGTTGTATATAGTATTCGTGCTGCATTTGTTGGCTTTCGTCAAGGTGCAGTGTGCGGTAGCTATATGCTGCTTATCTGCAGCATACGATGCGATTGGATTAGGGTAGTCGTGCGGCTTTGTTGGCTTTCGTCAAGGGTCGTGCGGGTGGGTTTAATTCAATCAAGAAATGTACGGGTTGAACTTGACTAGCGCGCTATGGTTTGTTGGCTTTCGTCAAGGTCATAGCACGTTAGGGGCAAAAGATTATCGGGAATTTCAAGTGTTGAAATTTGCAATGAGATTGCATACCTTCTATAAGATAGTTGGATCCCGATACCCGCTGCGAGTAAGAGTTACTCCTGGGAGAGTTTTATACATTACAATTAGCCGATCAAGTAGGTGTCTAGAAAGGTGTTAACGAGGTTACGCCTCTGGGAAAACGAGGTTTACATTAATTAGGTTCGTGCGAAAGCACGGGGGACCTCCCTCAAAGTACCGACACTGGCCTGGCTGAAAGATTGGCGAACTTGTAGTGTGTAATTAATCCCGGCTAGTCTTTCCTTTTAGGGTTTGAAGGAAGATTTGATAAAAAGCAGTGGGAGCCATCCTGATTAGATAAAATAATAACCAATCTATTCTTGACAGAGCGCACGCTGAGTGTTTTCTTCTCTCTCTCTCTCCAGGTAGCGACCATATCACGCCTTAATCAAGATAATAATACGGAATATTGACCGAACCCGCTTGTTATTCTGAGCTGGGGAACGTTGGTCCCGCTCCAACTTATAATTGTTATAAGACAGAGCAGGAAATAGGGGATTACCAGAATTCCCGTGCCGCCCAAACGAAGAGAGTGCATGCTGATGCATCATCTTCGGGTGTGTTCATTATACAGAACTGTTTCTCAGTATCCTTTACATCCTGGGTATGTGATACCAGATCAGGATCCCAGATATGTAATATGTTACATAGGGCTACAGAAAGGTAGAGAACTGAGAAAGGGTGATAAGTTTCATGAGGCAGAAAACGGGGCAAGTGTTGCAGCTAAGTCTGTTGGTCACTGTCACCCTGTATTACAATACATTGATTCTGAACGAATGTTATTAGATACCGAACCTGTTATGCAAAATCATATCTGTCTCTTTATTAGTAAAGAAACGATAAAATTTTGTATTTATGGATAATGTTTTGAACATTTCCTATATCAAAAGTTGATCGGTTCAGGCACGTTATCTAAAAGCATTGATGTTCTAAATCAAACTACAGTTCTTAGTATATGGAACACACACAAGAGGAAGAGTTCAGAAATGAACGGATCCTTATTAAGGTATTGTAGACTAGGTCAGATCAATGCGACCCGACTGGCTGAGTTACATTTGGATGCATATTTAAATCAGTTTGAATTTACATCTAGTGAAACTCGCCAGTCATGTCACAAAGATAAGATGACCATAGCTCCGTTTACTGGAAACAGAGAAAGAGTTAGTAAACTCTTGGGATGATACATGTTGATGTATGTAGGTCCCCTGTCTACATTAGCCAAGACCGGTTCTTTGTACTTCATTACATTCTCTGATAATCTCTCAAGATTCAGACCTATGTTCCTGTTGAAACACAAGTCCGAACCTTTTGAGATATTCACAGAATATAACTGAGAAGTAGAGAACCAAAATACGAGTAAAAGTATTATGTCCTTTGATGTGATCAGGGAGGAGAATACTTGAGCACGGAATTCCTGGACTATTCTAAAGGAGAATGAGATTCTCTCTCAGCATTACTCCTCCGTATACACCATAGCACGATGGTATATCGGGGCGGAGCAATAACACCCTATATGATAAGGTATGCTCTATGATGAGTACTACTGAGTTACCTATTTCCTTTTTGGGAGTTATGCACTTGAGAAGCTGCATACCTATTGAATAGGGTTCGAATCAAATTAGTTGCCTACCATTTCATATGTGATATGGAAAGGGAAGAGCCCATGTCTTAAGCTAGTTAAGATTTGGGGTTGTCCGGCCTATGTCTAAACGCAAAATCCGGACAAGCTCGAGGCAAGGTCTGTAATGTAGAAATGGAAATGTTCCAGCTATACAAACTACAGCACATGATTTGAAAGAACCAAAGGATTCAATAGTTACCAATGAACCTCAGCCTCTCCGCCGATCTAGTAGGGTTCCTCACCCACCTGAGAGATACTTCGTTTTCTCTATGACAGTGGGAGCGAGGATTGCATCATGAGATGATGACCCAACTAGCTTCGAGCTGGCCATCGAGAGTAAGACTCTGTAAGAATGGCTGGATGTTTAGCGATCTTAGATGGAATCCATGTACATCAACAAAGTATGGACTTTGGTTGCAATATCTGAAGGGTTAAATCCCCATCAGGAGCAAGTATATCTTGAGAAGATTACTTGGTGTAGATGGAAAAGTTGAGACTTTCAAAGCTAGACTTGTTAAAGCTTTTCGTCATCGACCAGGCGTGGATTATGATGAAACCTTTTCAAGTGACTATGCTTAAGTCCATCCAGATCCTACTTGTCACGGCTACATACCATGACTGCGATATCTGGTGGTTGGGTGTCATGACTGCTTTTCTAAATGATATTTTAGAAGAGTGCGTCTATAAGTACACAGCCAGAGGGCTTCGTAAACAGTGGGAGCAGCGGAAACGTGTGCAAGATGCTTTATAGGATTAAAGCAGGCATCGCGGAGCTGGAACATCTGTTTTGATGGATTAGTCAAAGAGTTTGACATCATCAAAATGGTAGATGAACCTTGTATAAACAAAAAGATAGTAAGGAGTATGGTGGTGATCCTCGTAGAGTACGCGGATGACATACTCTTGATAGGGAAGGAGTTTCCTATGCTACGCTCGGTCAATCTCCGCTTATCACCATAATTCTCCATATAGGATCAAAGTGATACCTCCTAAATCCTGGATTTTGGATCTATGAGATAGATCTAAATGGATGTTAAGATACTCACTAGCTGTAGTGAGATAGTATCAGTTGATCCTGGGGAGAATTACTGGAAGGGTTCCAGGGTGATAAAGACGACTGAATGTCAGTCGCAGGCATTGTCTTTACCCTCAGTAAAGGGACGGTATGTTGGAAGAGTTCCAAACTAGATACCGTGACATACTAGACGATAAAGGCAGGATACATCGCTACTTAAGATGCTACCAAAGTGGCTGTCTGGGTGTATATTGGTTCATGAGATGAACTTAGTTCCTACCATTGTGAGACAATGGAGTTGTGGCTTATGCCGAGGAACATCCGTCCCATCAGTGATCCAGACATATTCTAAGGCAGTGTCACCTGATCATGGAGATGCTTGATCTCCAAGGGATCGAGGTCTGGAGAGTAGACTCAGAGGACAACACAGCGGATCCACTCACAAAGGCCTGTTCCCAGAGAGAGATTTTTATGGGATGGTTGAGTATGAGATACTACAACCACTGCTACAGATGGCCCTAGTGCAAGTGGGAGATTGTTAGTTATATGTATGCCCTAGAGGCCATTACTGTACATAGGATGTATATTGTAGTGGATGCTGGGACATATATAGGGAGGACTTTCTTGCTCGACATGATAGTATGCTATCTGGTTGAACTTTACCTTAACCTGTATACTGGGTGTCTCTCTGTTACATGTTGGTAAAGCCCTTAGGATGTGTACTTGACTACCTGGACTGTGATGCGGATCATACTAGTGGGGACATGGTAGTCCATAAGTACATCCTTCAAAGTCCCTAGTCGTGGGTGTATCGAGACGGGGCATCGATATACCAGGGTAGACTAGCATGTACCTTCTCGACCCATACAGATGGGCGATGGATGATCCCATATCCATTGGTGTTTGACATCAGAGATGATATACGGGTGCTCAGTAGAGACTGGGTACACTGGACGGACTCGCCGAGAACTCCCAGATGGTATTATACCTCACGTCAGATGGCAGTTCTCTGGTGACACTGGTACAGAGTAGTCTGTTGACCCGAGATCGTCATAGAGTCTTGTGTGGTTCCCACTGTGCTTTGATTTCCATCTTACCACGTCCAAGAGGGCGTGCAAAACGGTGGTTTTTGGGTACAGTCCCGAGTCACATGGAGGCAATGAGCGATAGGAGGGGATTCGTCTCTCCCGGTATAGGGGGTTGATGTTGTGCTGTGTTCGATTGGCTATAACAGGAAATCCCTGGCCAGGGTTGCTGAGATTTACTGGTAAGTGTTACCAGTAGTTTCTCGAACAGTTATAGACCTCATATCGACACGACTTATTGAGCTATTGGGGTCTGACGTTTACCACCCCTAGGCGAGATATGCGACATATCAGACGATCAGACCGGACTGTACGGTAGTGTTACTGGTTGGATTCACTGGAGTGTGAGCGGGCTTGCTCGTCGATCTTCTGATCGCTCAATACCCGGGTGGCCGTTACGTTTAGCAGACCGCTTGCGGCTTGTGGGTGTTTGATATGATCATCACCTGCTGCCGGCGTATTGACGAGTCTTTAGAGTCCTACACAGAGGTTTCCTGACTCAAGCGAAACGAGATAGGAGCGCATATGAGATATGTGCGGGACCGAGAATAATACCAGTATGTGATACTGTATTTGATTCTCGCGATGTGACATTGATCGGTTATATGCGATATAGCCGGGTTATCGGATCAAGTGTTGATTCGATAAGTTGTTACTGATGATACCAGTCGGTTATGTGCGACATGACCGGATCATTGAATCAAGTGTTGATTTAGTGATTTAATGCATAATTATATATTTGATATATTACTTTGCATTAACTAGTATCGGTTCACTTTAGATGGATTTTCTCACTCGAGTGTGCGCATTGCATATGCGATATGATTTTGTGCACTTGTTTGTATCATGTTTGATGATACAAGCCCTTTTAGTTAAGTGTATAGAATTAAACCTTGGTTAATGGAATGGTTAGGGTTTACTATTTGATTATTCATTTATTTATTTATTTGTTTATTCATTTTGGAAAAGCAAAAAGGGAAAAAATGGATGCTAGTTTTGTTTTGTTCATGAATCTTCATGAAGGTTTGAATAAAGGTAACCATTTTTTGTCTCATGCTTAACTTAACCATTCCACAAAACCATGATTGACTCTCTACACCTAACTATGGTTCAATTATGATAAGAATTAATTTCTTTTCTCATTTTTATTATTCTTATCATAATAACATTCTTCATCTTCTTCATTCTTCAAGTGAAGAAAGCTATGCTCCATCAATGGTGATTGATGGAAACAAGTGAGAAATCCAAAACTAAAGCCTACCCACTTCCTATTTCTTCATCCTCTACCTCTTGCCAAGTAGTAGAGTGTGTTTACTTCACAAGTTTCTTGACTTGGTGAAGTCGGAGCTTGATTTAGCGATGCCTCGACGTAGATCATCTTCGGCATGGACATCGACGACCTAGCTTGCCCATTCTCCGACGAAGCCGACTCTAGAGCCCGGGATGGATTTTGGACAGCGAGGAGACATCGTTGTGGAGCTATGGAGGTGGAGCACCGGATCTACAAAGGTTGTATTTCCGATAACCCATTAGTTAAGTGTTAACTAGATTGTTTTTCGCCTAATTTTCTAGCAAACGATCCGTAGTCGGGTCTCTCGGCACCCGTAAAATTTTATATTGGCATGTTCGATGCCTTGTGAGACCTCCATAGGGTGCCTAGGAACCCTACAAGCCCACCACAACCTCACGCCCCTAAAACAGTGGACATGCCGGGGGCATCGTGCTCATTCATAAGGGAAGCCCCATGGGAGGTCGCTCTTTCAGCAAAGACTAAAAGAATGTTGAGGAATCTCCAAACATGTCCGGCAATCAGGTGGAAGAATCCGCTGGAACCCGAGATTATCGAGGGAATGCTGAAGCCGCGTCCAATTCCAAAAACTGGTGGTGATAGTCAAAGCGCTCATACCCAACCGTCAAAGTCTTCCAAGAAGAAAACCAAGAAGCCTGTGAAACCTAATGACAAATGCACGGACCTGCAAAAACATATTGACGCGCTGGAAGAATATAATCAGAAGGCGCGAACCCCAGTTACACTCCAAGAATTCCTCAGCCACGTCCTTAAGGATGGAGGTGATGACAATGGAGAAGACTCGTCAGATGAACCCGAGGATTATGTGGCAAGCTGCCATATGATCTCTCACTCGTTAATAAACGGTGAAGAAGCTCCTGACGCAAAGAAATTGGGGTCTTTGAGCCCCATTTGATAGAAGACAGGTCTTTGCGAGGTTCAAAGCCCAAAGCCCATAAGCCAGGAAAAGCCTTCTCCAAGAAGTGGAGAGAGTAGCTCACGAACAGAGTTGCGAGATAGTCGAGAGAAGAGACCACTACCAATGGAAGACATCGCGACTGAAAATCAGCCGACGTCTCAGAAGGTCTTTGCGGATCAAGAAGTCTAATCCGAAGTATATGCAGGCCTACTTTGAAGACGCTGTGTCGCTCTCACAGTGTTGTGTGTCCGAGATCGGGGAACCGAGTTCGTTTGAAGACGCAAAGGGTAATGCAGAGTGGGAGAACGCAATGCGCGAGGGGATTTCCAGGACCATCAGACGAAATGATTGATGCATTCGTGAACGAAACCCGTCTTAAAAGCAAAGCTGATCGAGAGCGTGAGATGGCCATACTTGAAAAGGCCAAACGCCGGCGACAGGACAAAAGTTTGCGTCAGGGCAATAACTTCACTATAGCCGATTACTTTTGCTTTGCATCGTGGTATTCAGTTGGAATATCCTGCACCTCAGTCTACCGGGAAAGAGCCGAGATCCCTTCACCGGGAGTGACCTCTTTAGCAAAGGTTTTCGTCACTATATTTTTATAAAGCTATCCGTTCCTTCAACGATATCAAGTTCATTACGTTAAAGGTTTTCGCTAGAAACCATTCGTAGCCCTCCGTCGTTTCACATGGATAGTCAATCAGTATTCAAGCTATGTTTGTTGGCCAAAGTCAAGGCATAGTGATTGGTAGCTATTGGGTATTCATGTGCAGCATAGATAGATGCGTTGGTTTGGGACAGTCGTATAGCCTTGTTGGCCAAAGTCAAGGGCTTGTGCGGGTGTGCTCAAATTAACCTGGAGAATGACGGGTAGAACTTGACATGTGACTTATGATTTGTTGGCCAAAGTCAAGGTCATAAGAGCATGGGGCAAAAATCCACATCGGGAGTTTCAAAAGAAACTGAAACTTGCCAGATATGCGCATACCTTCTGGAGTATGATAGCGTGAGCGGATTCCGTCACGTTATCATGCGGTGATAGTTGGATCCCGATTTCCACTGATGAGTTGGTTTACTCCTCGGGTGATCCCGACTAATTCTTCTTTTAGGTTTGGAGGAGAATTTGACGGTACAGTGGGAGGTGTCCAGATTAGATAAATTGGTAACCATTCTGATCTAGGTTAGAGTGCACGCTGAGAGTTTCTTTTCTCTCTCTCTTTGGCAGCGACCATTGACCCGACCTTACACTATGACTCAGAGACCAAGTTGACCGAACCTTCTTAAACACTGGCTTTTGGATTGTCAGAGTTGCACACCTCATTGCCACACCTACTTTTACCCTTTTCTCCAGGACACCCCGTATTACTACGAACGTCCACTTCCATTGGACAAAACCATCGTATGGTTATATACGAACTCGAAGGAATTTATTCGAGGATGGTTTCCGGTTCTGGAGAAAACGGATAGGATTATCCAGTTGTCTTTTCCTTTTACCATCTCTCAAGCTGTGAGTACTCCTTGGTTTAGGAGATAGTACATCTATTACGCAAATTGGATAGTCTTCTTCCAAACCATAGGCAGGTACCGACCGGTAGGGAATGAAGAAAACCAATTAGCTTAGCGATGGTGTACAGAAGGTATTAAGTAAAGACAAAGAAAGGGATTAGTAAGAGGGCAAAGTAAATTGCGACTGATATTCACGACCAAACCAAGTATTTCATTACCACTCCCACTTCACCTTTGTATTTCTCCAGGACACTCCGTATCACTATGAAGATCCACAGTTTATTGGATAT
The DNA here is from genome assembly GCA_030015575.1 of Agapanthus africanus. Classification (NCBI taxonomy): domain Eukaryota; kingdom Viridiplantae; phylum Streptophyta; class Magnoliopsida; order Asparagales; family Amaryllidaceae; genus Agapanthus; species Agapanthus africanus. The sequence goes on from CM057348.1 coordinate 25,244, forward strand.
TCCATCGTATGGTTATATACGAACTCGAAAGGAACTTGTTCCAGTTCGGGGATGGATTCTGGTTTAGGAGAAATAGGAATAAGGTTTATTCAGGTGTCTTTTATCTTCACCTTCTCTCACATTGCGAGTGTTCCTAGGATTGGGACAGTACACCCATTATACTTATTGGATAGTCTTCTTCCAAACCATAGGCTGGTGCCGAACGGTAGGGAAGGAAGAAAACCATTTGGCCTAAAGGGGTGTACAGAAGGTAATGATTAAAGACATATGAAGGGATTTGGAGAGGTGGCGGAGATTTATACGGTTACAGTTGTGAATCTGGAAGAGGCATTACTAGGAATACCAGGAAACCCCCCCGAAACATTTCAATGTTTCAGTTTCACTGTGTACTGTTAAAAGAAAACTGATTTCCCAATTAGACACTTGCTCCAGGGTATGTATTTACCAGGTTTGATTCTCACATCTGTATGGTTTTACAGATGATGAGTGGGAGTAAGTTATTAGGAATTAGGTGATCATCCTCATTATATCGGAATTCGTTGTAATTGGTGATATTTGAGGAAGTCACCTGGGTTGTTTGCCGGACGGCGAATATTTGGTTTTGAATATCCGTTGTAATGCACCAATTTCAAATTGATACATCTGTACGTCTATTTTTATAGAGTGAGATATACCTTTTTGAAATTATGTCGATGACATTTACCTATATCAGTGGATGGTTAGGTAAGGAGCATTGAACAACGGTATAATTCTTCTTAACCATAAGTACAGTTTTCAACCTACGACACACAGGGAATGAGTTATTAGACTCAAGGGACTTGTACAGAGTATTGTATATTTTCCAGTGTCCATTAGGACAGAGGGGATGGTCCTCGTACTATATTCAGTTTACTTATGACTTCTCTAGTTTTTAGACAGGTGTTTCGTGGAAACACAGGGTCCGAATTTTGAGAAGTTATAGGTATTTGAATAAAGTAGAGAACCAGGTGTTGCAAGTATCGGGATTCTTCAAAGTGATCGAAGATGTAGATACTTGTGTGTGGTATTCAGTTGATAGTGATGGATATTAAGAGAACTTGCTTCTCTTTCAGGTTACTCATAATTGGAAGTGCTCCTAAGTTGAGTAATGCTGATCGGCCTCTTTCCATTTAGTTGACATGCACTGGAGACAGCTGCATGATTTGAATCTGGTTCAATTAAATCAGTGGCTCTGTTTCTATATTGGATATAGAACAGTTCATATCTTAACGATGTTAAGGTACGGGGAGTTGTCCGGCCTATGCTTAAAACCAGACTCTGGATAACTCAAGGCACGTTTCTGTAATGGTTGTTTGTGGGTTGACCCAGGCTATGACGAGGGTTGACTTTCTACCATCTGGAAGATCAATAGTGATATTGTTCTAGACTCGCCACAGTTTTAATAAAAAAATGGATTTTTTTCCAGAAAACAGAAGTGGGAGTATGGTAGAACTGGAAGTGATTCCAGAACCACAAACGATTACTGAAGATTTTGATAGGAACCTAAAGATTCAATCTGGTTTGACATTCTATTGGCCACTCCGCAGATACGGTGGGTAACCTCAAGCACCCGAGAGGTACTCCGGTAGCCTCAAGGACGGTGATAGGGAGGTTCTTGTTTACCCAGACTTGCCATTGCTGTTGTTCCAGGCTGTGAGACCCGGCAGGAGGATGAGTATAGCGTCGTTCTGAACTAGCTTTAGAAGTGTACGTTTATATGACACTGCCAGAGGGTTGTCGTAGTCAGTGGGAGCAGCGGAAGCATTGGTGGACAAGTGGCTTGTGTCTATTTATAGACTAAAGCAGATGTAGCGGAGATAGATCATCTATTTCTGATGTGACAGTCATAGGTTTGACTTTATCATAATAGGGGATGGATCTGTTAAGAAGGTAGTAGGGTGTGGTGTCCTGGTATTTGGATGACATACACAGAGTAGGAAGTGACATTCCTATACAACGATCGGTTATACTTTGGTCGTCACACAGTGGTTTCTCCACATGGGACTTGGACATTATATCAGACATACTGGTTACTAGATCTATGGTTTTAGATCTAGATTTGGGTGGTTTCTCAATTAAGGGTACTTAAACAGCATTCTAAGAGTATTTAGAATGGACGACTCCTGGCACGGTAGTGTACCTGCAGGTGATGGAGTCACCCTCTCTATAGGTGTCTTACAGACTAAAGGGGAGAGGGATGTGCATGATTGGCAGATCACTTGCTTAGGCAATTGAATCAATCATGAGATGTCAAGTACCACACCAGATGTTGTTCTTGCAGTAGATGCAATAAGTTGATATTAATCCAATCCTGGAGAAACAGTCGGAAGCAGTTTTAAAACATAAGTGGATGTTCTAGGGATATGATAACGACAGCCTCATTCGGGAGACAGTTATCATTCCAGGCTTCCAAGGTGACTTGGAAGACAGGGAGGTTGTCAGAGTTATAGTTTTCCTTCTGACGAGGGGCAGTATTTTGGACAGGTGGTCCAAGGCAATACTGAGGGAGGCATGGCGTAGGATACTGATTAAGTTCAGTTGACGATACAGTCTAAGAAGTTTGGATTTTGAGTTCATTTATGAGGTAGGTCCCATCAGACATCCAGACACATTCTAAGACAGGTATTGCTCATTTCGGGAGATGGCTTTCTCCGCGAACTTGAGATATAGAGAGACATAGAAAGAAACATCAAAGCGGATCAACTCACTAAGGCTATTTCTTGAACGCAATAGTTTCGCAAACGAGCTTTGTGAGACTGACTAGTAGAGAAGTTGGGTGTTCGGTATCACACGGGCTGTGAGTATGCGACATCGCAATAATTAGCCTTGATTGCAAGTGGGAGATTGTTGGAGATAGTGCCCTCAGAGTCAATTATTGGATCACAGGCACGTGATTGCAATGATTGAGGGAGGACCTGTACCAGTAGGACAGTCTTACTCAAGATGATAGTATGCTATCTGGTTTATCTTTATCATCGTGTACTGCTTTAGGTGACCTTACAGGTCGCTATTGCACGTTGATAGAGCCCCTAGGATTCTTGCTTGACTACCAGCAGTATGAGGGCGATCATATACGTGGGAGCTGGGGTCTATAAGCACATCCTTAAAAGGTCCCTAGTCGTGGGAGTTTCGAGACAGGGCATCGATTCTCCAGAGTAGACTAGTGTATACAGTCGAGACCCCGACGAGGGGCGATGGCCGGTCTCACAAGCCACAGGTGTCAGTTGGTTCACCTAAGATATATACAGGTGCTCATTGGGTTATGAGTACACCGGACAGGACTCGCCGGGAACATACTAGTTGGTCTTATACCTGACGTCAGATAGCAGTTCCATGGTGACATGTGTACAGGTTAGTTCATCGACCTGAGGATCGTCATTTGTCTCGTGTGAGTTCCCACTGTACTTTGATTACTACCCTACCACGCTCAAAGGAGACGTGCAAACAGGTTTTAGTTGGGTACAGTCCCGAGCCACATGGAGGCAGTGAGCGGATCTTCAGGGGTTCGTCTCTCCCGGTATTGGGGGTGAGGTCGCGCTGTGTCTAGGAGAGCCAGTACATGAAAGTCCTTGGCCAAGGCAGGAGATTTACTGGTAGGTATTCCAGTAGTATCTCAGGGTGTTCTGGGCTACACTTCGACACGACTTGTACCGCTTTTGGGGGTCTGACTTTTACCAACCCCCTAGGCCCGCCATGCGATGCTCATAGACGAACGGACCGGACTGTACGGATATTGTCACTGACAGGCTCAGTAGGGTGTCAGGATGAGTTCACTCATCGACGTCCCTTTTGGTCAATACCTGGTAGCCCGTTACGTATAGGCTAATACCTCTGGCGTGCTAGTGGTTAAATCCACAACCAAACTATTGACAAGTCTTTAGAGTCCCCCACAGACCAGTTTCTCAAGTTTCGGGCGAAACGCTGTAGAGGCCGTATGGAGATATGGCAGGGTTCGATCAGACAGGTGCGGTATTGTACGGATCATGATCGGACGGTTTATACTAGCGGGCTTTGGTTTAAGCCGGATCCTAGTATAGTACAGTGTAGACTTTGTCTCATTGCATTTGTATTCGGTCGGAATACAAATGCGGGTATGTATATACAGTAGCGAGGTTTTTCTGTAATTTATTACGGGATCAGTTTTGTGGAGTTGCCAGTTTGTTTTCCGTTTCGGCCAATTTTCTTTGCATCTTTCATTGGCCGAAGATTGGTGGAGGAGGGCTTATTTGCATTTGTGTAAATAAGCATTTGTGGAGGGTGTTATTTGCATATCCTTGGTTTCATGATGGAGCACCATCCCTTGACCTTCCATGCTTCATGATTGCTTGACTTTCTTTTTCATCATGGTTTACTTTTGGAGTCATCATACTTGATGATGATGTTTGGTGATGATGGTAGGTCATGGTTGTTGATGAGTGTGGTTGTGGTTATGATCATTTCTTTTGATCATAACCCTTCTCTCTCTTGCCTTATTGGTCTCACTATCTTTTTGATTAAAACTCTCTCCCTCTCATTCTCAAAAAAAAGTTGGCCAGCCATATGAGGAGGTGCTGCCCATTTTTTATGTGGGGATTTTTGTTCCCTTGATGCTTGAAAAATCCCACAAGTTCCATCTCCATTGGCCTGTATCATTCCTCCACCAAAAAGCAACTCCATACAAACCCCAAATGAGATATGAGTTCTACAGATAACCTACAGCAAACCTTGGGCACGTCGACTCGCCAACTTCGTGCCCGAGTTGCCTCGGACCAGAGGCGGGAGCCCGTAAAAGAAGTCGGCGATGTGGTGCCCTTCCGGCGACGTGATGGAGACCGGAGATTCCGCGGGAGATCGGGACGACGACGAGAAGACCGGAGGACACGGATCACTCGGTATATCTCTCTACCCCCTTTCTCTACTTTGCTAGGACTAGATTAATGGCACGATCCGGGTTTTAGTGCGCGATGGTGCCGGTTGAAAAGTTAAAGTAAATCACCGCTTCCGCATTCCGGCGTTGGATTGACGGCCGGGGTGCCGCCGTGCACTTACACAGGCTTATCACTCCACCGGAGCCGAAACACCAGCTGCAACTGAATGATGTCAACAATCCTAATTACTGCCCTTACCACCAAGTATTGGGCCATCCGATCGATAACTGCTACGTCTTCAAAAACTGAGTTGAAGACCAATAACAACAGGGCAAGTTCGCGCTGTCCGAAAACTTGAAGGTGAGCCCGCCACAACCACATGCTCCGAGAAAGATGGATAGGCCGGGGGCATCATGCTCATTCATAGGGAAAGCCCCATAGACCGAAAAGTCAGTAAACTAGAGATTCGCCTTAAATACGGCGACGACGGACCATTATGTCCTAAAACTGGCGTCGGACCGGAACGTCCCTAAACTAATAACGGACCGCAATATCCTAAAACTTGCAAATGACCGAAACGTCGTTAAACTACTACCAACCCGCGGCATCCCTAGGCTAACGTGGTAAAAAAAAGAGAAAAAGGGGGTACGTCCACAAGCAAGAAGGGCACGGATGAAAACCCGAAAGGGCTCCGTGAGTAAAAACAGCAGGGCTACCGGCGAGTCTTGTGAAAACCCGAAAGGGCGAAACCTCGTTAGAAAAAAAAAGAATAAAAAAAAGGAAAACGGTATGTCCATAAGCAAAATGGGCACGGATGAAAACCCGAATGGGCTCCGTGAGTAAAAACAGCAGGGCTACCGGCGAGTGTTTGTGAAAACCCGAGAAGGGCGCAACCTCGTTAAAAGACACTTGCAAGGTCCTCTCGACCTTGTAAGGAGAAATCACCCGCGTGAGATCCTTACGACTCACAAGGGAGCAACACACTTAGGAATCCTCACGATTCCTAAGGAGAAATTACACTTGCGAGATCCTCACGACTCGTAAGGAGAAACCTCTTATGAGACCCTCACGGCTCATAAGATTCGAAAGTCTTAAGCTACAAGGATCTGAACCTGTTCTTAAGCAGCCCCCACAACCTCCACTACTGCCCTACAAGTGGCTCAACGCTGACCCTTGTATACAATCCATGGGCGCGAATAAACATTTCCCTAACGGAGTCTCATCCGTGACTAGGGATATGTCCATATGGTGAACAACCCTTGTAAGTCCTCTCGACTTATAAGGAGAAAACCCTCTTGTAAGATCCTTACGACTTACAGGAGAACATGCACTTAGGAATCCTCACGATTCCTAAGGAGAAAACATACCTACGAGATACTCACGACTTATAGGGAGAAATACCTTTGTGAGACCCTTACGGCTCATGAAGTCAAAAGCCTTAGTCGACAGGATCCTAACCTTGTTTACTAAGCCACCTTTGTTCGATATTGACAGAGGCAAAAGATGATTCGCTCCTGGCAATATCCCAGTAGTAGCGGTGATGATGCTGAAATCAGTGTCTAATTCCGAGCTTGCAGCGAAAAGCCAGCAAGCCACACATGCATATGAAATAGCCGAAATGATGGGGCAACTTGCAGACAAAATCAACAAGTAAAAATGTATGCATGCGAAATAGCCGAAATGATTGGGCAACTCGAAATAAAAAGCAGCGAGTAAAAATAAAATAAATAGCCGAAATGATTGGGCACCGCGAAAAATAGCCAAAAATAATTGGGCAATCGCGATCTTCGCGATATAAAAAGCTGAAATGATAGAGCATCGCGGAAAGAAATAAAGAAAAATGAAATTTATGCCCTACATGTGATATCACATCAATCCCTGTATACAATCCAAGGGCGCAAACAAAGAGGGAACTATATCATCCCATCAGGCTCCATCAGAAATAGAGCCAAGTCTCAACGGTCACATCTGCATCCCAGAAGACCAACAACAGCGTTCCTCCTGTAAGTCGATGTACAACACCCCACGACTTGCGGGGAGGCGGAATAATGAAAAACGATCTTGTTTTAGGCGTAAACATCGACTAACCGAGAATCTTTGCTAAACTATAACTAACAACCATAGAAGAGTTAACTACTATGATAAGTGATTATACCTAAAGAACCGAGTCATTCGTCTTGTCGTTCTCCACATCCTCTCCGGCCTTCTCTATGTAGTAGAAGATCCACCCGAGAGCTTTACTACAAGCTTCACCTCTAACTTGAGGTAACTAGGTTTCTTAAAGTGCTAATCCAAGTAACCCAGGTGATATAGAGTTGGATTATGGAGTGATTAGTCTATTCTAATCCTTGATCTCAATACATGAGAGGGGAGGATTAGGGTTTGAAGAGAGAGAGCTTGAGGCGAGAGAAGGTGAGCATGAGAATGAGATGAGATAATGATCTATCATAATATATATCAAGCATTATCATTTATCCAATAAAAGAAAATAAAGGATGAATAATCATGCTTCATAAATACAAGAGGGTGATTCATCTCTATGAGTCATTAAGCATTTATGATGCATAAATGACATGGATGAATCACTCATATGACTCACTAATCTCATTTAATGCATATGCCACCTTAACCCCCAAGTCACCATCTTCTAAAAGCTTCTCGCGTAATTACGAGAACGCCCCTCCTATCCGTGAAAACACGGAAAAACTTTAGAATGTATAAATCCAATAACCGGATACTAGAAACTGGCTTAAACCAAAGCCGGCTAGTAAAAACCGTCCGGATGTCGTACGTGCGTAAACACACGTATGCGTCCGAACCCTTGTCGTAAAACCATACGACCTCTATATCGTTTCGCCTGGAGTAGGGAAACTCTCTGTGTGGGACTCTAGAGACTCGACTACTACGCTGGCAGTGGGTTTAACCACAGACCGCAAGCGGCGCTAGCTGTACGTAACGGTCCCCAGGTAGATGTCGATAAGTGTAAGTCCGCGGCGGCGCCCCGGCCGTCGATCCGACGCCGGAGACACGGAAACAAAAACTTTGCAAACTAGCAAACCGGCACCACCGCGCACTTTTATCCCGGATCGGGCCATTAACCTAACTACTAGCAAACTAGAAAAAGAGTAGAGAAGTATACCAAGCGATCCGTGTCCTTCGGTCTTCGTCTCCACTCCGATCTCCTGCGGAAACTCCGTTCATCTCCTCCTCGTCGGAAAGGGCACCACGTAGTCGGAATCTTTTACGGGCTCCTACCTCTGGACCGAGGCAACTCGGGCGCGAAGTTGGCTAGCCGACGCGTCCAAGGTTTGTTGTAGACTAGTGTAGTAGGCTATGTCTCTTGAGGGTTAGAAGTTGCCATGTATGGAGGTGGAGGAAGAAAATGAGCTATGGAGAGTTGTGTGTGGAATTTTGCAAGCAAGCCAAAGAGGGAAAAAAAATGAGATGAATAAAAATCCCACCACCACAAAATCAATCCTCTCATCCCACTCAAGTGGCCGGCCCTCTTATGGAATGGGAGGAGAAAAAATCACAATAAGAAAAATGTGAAGATAAGCATGGAAAAAGGTCACACATCTTTCTCATCTAAATCCACTCACATGATAAGCAATGGAAATGACCATAATAAAATATCATCATGATGCTAGTCTCATCATAAAGCCACAAATGCAAGAAAGCCCCTCACAACTAAGTTAATTGCAAACTTGCAATTAACCCCCTCCATTAAAAAGTCCGGCCGTGAAGGAATAAAAGAAAACCGGCCGGAACGGAATGCAAGCTGGCAACTTCAGAAAACTGATCCCGTAATAAATTACAGGAAAACTCCGCTACTGCAAATACATGTCCGCATTTGTATTCCCGCTGAACACAAATGCAAAGAGACAAAACTACACTATCTAATACTAGGATCCGGTTTAAGCCAAAGCCGGCTAGTAAAATCCGTTCGATCACGATCCGTGCAATACCGCACGTATCTGATCGAACCCTGCCATATCTCCATACGGCCTCTACAGCGTTTCGCCCGAAACTTGAGTAACTGAGTGTGGTGGACTCTAAAGACTCGTCAATACTATGGTTGTGGATTTAACCACTAGCAAGTCAGAGGTATAAGCCAATACGTAACGGGCCACCAGGTATTGACTAAAAGGGACGTCGATGAGCGAACTCATCCTGACACCCTACTGAGCCTGTCGGTGACAATATCCGTACAGTCCGGTCCGTTCGTCTATGAGCATCGCATGGCGGGCCTAGGGGGTTGGTAAAAGTCAGACCCCCAATAGCGGTACAAGTCGTGTCGGAGTGTAGCCCAGAACACCCTGAGATACTACTGGAATACCTACCAGCAAATCTCCTGCCTTGGCCAAGGACTTTTCATGTTCTGGCTCTCCTAGACACAGCGCGACCTCACCCCCAATACCGGGAGAGACGAACCCCTGCAGATCCGCTCACTGCCTCCATGCGGCTCGGGACTGTACCCAACTAAAACCTGTTTGCACGACTCCTTTGAGCCGTGGTAGGGTAGTAATCAAAGCACAGTGGAAACTCACATGAGACAAATGACGATCTCAGGTCGATGAACTAACCTGTACACATGTCACCAGGGAACTGCTATCTGACGTCTGGTATAATACCAACTAGCAGGTTCCCGGCGAGTCCTGTCCGGTGTACTCATAACCCAATGAGCACATGTATACATCTTAGGTGAACCAACTGACACCGGTGGCTTGTGAGACCGGCCACCGCCCCTCGTCGGGGTCTCGACTGCATACACTAGTCTTCTCTGGAGAATCGATGCCCTGTCTCGAAACTCCCACGACTAGGGACCTTTTAAGGATGTGCTTATAGAGACTCCAGCTCTCACTTATATGATCGCCCTCATACTGCTGGTAGTCAAGCAAGAATCCTATGGGCTCTATCAACGTGTAATAGCGACTTGTAAGGTCACCTAAAGCAGTACACGATGATAAAGATAAACCAGATAGCATACTATCATCTTGAGTAAGACTGTCCTACTGGGACAGGTCCTCCCCTCAATCATTGCAATCACGTGCCTGTGATCCAATAATTGACTCTGAGGGCACTATCTCCAACAATCTCCCACTTGCACTCAAGGCTAATTATAGCGATGTCGCATACTCACAGCCCGTGTGATACCAAACACCCAACTCCTCTACGTCAGTCTCACAAAGCTCGTTTGCGAAACTATTACGTTCGAGGAATAGCCTCAGTGAGTGGATCCGCTATGGTGTTTCTTTCTATGTCTCTCTTTATCTCAAGTTCGCGGAGAAAGCCATCTCCCGAAATGAGCAATACCTGTCTTAGAATGTCTGGATGTCTGATCGGACCTAGCTCATAAATGAACTCCAAATCCAAACTTCTTAGACCGTATCGACAACTGAACTTAATCAGTGTCCTGCGCCATGCCTTCCCTCAGTATCCATCTGGACCATCTGTCCAAAATACTGCCCCTCGTCAGAGGGAAAAACTATAACTCTGACAGCCACTCTGCCATCCAGGTCATCTTGGAAGCCTGGAATGATAACTGTCTCCTAAAGGAGGCTGCCGTTATCAAATCCCTAGAACATTAACTTATGTTCTAAAACTGCTTCCGATTGTTTCTCCAGGATTGGATCAATATCAACTTATTGCATCTACTGCAAAAACATCTGGTGTGGTACTTGACATCTCACGATTGACTCAATTGCCTAAGCAAGTGATCTGCCAATCATGCGTATCCCTCTCCCCTTTAGTCTGTAAGACACCTTTAGAGAGGGTGACTCCATCAACTGCAGGTACACCACTATGCCAGGAGTCGTCCATTCTAAATACTCTTAGAATGCTGTCTAAGTACCCAGATTGGGAAACCACCCAAATCTAGATCTAAAACCATAGATCTAGTAACCAGAATGTCTGATATAATATCCAAGTCCTATGTGGAGAAACCACTGTGTGACGACCAAAGTATAACCGATCGTAGTATAGGAATATCACTTCCTACGCTGTGTATGTCATCAAATACCAGGACATCACACTCTACTACCTTCTTAACAGATCCATCCCCTATTCTGATGAAGTCAAACCTATGACTGTCACATCAGTAACAGATGATCTATCTCCGCTATATCTGCTTTAGTCTATAAATAGACATAAGCCTGATGTCCACCAATTCTTCTGCTGCTCCCACTGACTACGACAACCCTCTGGCAGAGTCATATAGACGTATACTTCTAAAGCTAGTTCAGAACGACGCCATACTCATCCTCCTGCCGGGTCTCACAGTCTGAACAACAGCAATGGCAAGTCTGGGTAAACAAGAACCTCCCTGTCACCGTCCTTGAGTATACCGAAGTGCCTCTCGGGTGCCTGAGGTTACCCACCATATCTGCGGAGTGGCCAATGGAATGTCAAACCAGATTGAATCTTTAGGTTCTTATCAAATCTTCAGTAATCGTTTGCGGATCTGGAATCACTTCCAGTTCTACCATACTCCCACTACTGTTTTCTGAAAAAGTCCATTTTTATTAAAACTGTGGCGAGTCAAGAACAATATCACTATTGATCTTCCAGATGGTAGAAAGTCAACCCTCGTCATAGCCCGGGTCAACCCACAAACAGCCATTATAGAAACGTGCCTTGAGTTATCCGGAGTCTGGTTTTAAGCATAAGCCGGACAACTCCCCGTATCTTAACAATATCAAGATATGAACTGTTCTATATCCAAGAAACAGAGGCACTGCTTTAATTGAACCAGATTCAAATCATGCAGTTGTCTCCAGTGCATGTCATCTAAATGGAAGGAGGCCGATCAGCGTTACTCAACTTAGGAATACTTCCAATTATGAGTAACCTGAAAGAGAAGCAAGTTCTCTTAACCATTACTATCATCTCAATACCATATACAAGTATCTACATCTCCGATCACTTTGAAGAATCCCGATACTTGCAATACCTGGTTCTCTACTTTATTCTTATACCTATAACTCCTCAAAACTTGGACCCTGTGTTTCTACGAAACACATGTCTAAGAACTAGAGAAGTTAAAAGTAAATAGAATATAGTATGAGGACCAACCCCTCTGTCCTAATGGACACTGGACAACATACAATACTCTGTATAAGTCCGCTGAGTCTAACAACTCATTCACTGTGTGTCGTAGGTTGAAAACTTTACTTTTGGTTAAGAAGAATTACACCGCTGTTCAATACTCCTTACCTAACCTTCCACTGGTATAGGTAAATGTCATAGACATAATTTCAAAAAGGTATGTCTCACTCTATAAAAATAGACGTACAGATATATCAATTTGAAATTGGTGCACAACAACGGATATTCAAAACCAAATATTTGCCGACCGGCAAACAACCCAGGTGGCTTCCTCAAATATCACCAATTACAACGAATCCCGATATAATGAGGATGGTCACCTAATTCCCAATAACTTACTCCCACTCATCATCTGTAAAACCATACAGATGTGAGATTCATACCTGGTAAATACATACCCTGGAGCAAGTATCTAATTGGGAAATCAGTTTTCTTTTAACAGTACACAGTGAAACTGAAACATTGAAATGTTTCGATGGGGTATCCTGGTATTCCTAGTAATGCCTCTTCCATTATCCAGATTCACAACTGTAACCGTATAATTCTTTGTCACCTCTCCAAATCCCTTTATATGTCTTTAGTCATTACCTTCTGTACACCCCTTTAGGCCAAATGGTTTTCTTCATTCCCTACCGTTCGGCACCAGCCTATGGTTTGGAAGAAGACTATCCAATAAGCATAATGGGTGTACTGTCCTAATCCTAGGAGCACTCGCAATGCGAGAGAAGGTGAAGATAAAAGACAACCTGAATGAACTTTATTCCTATTTCTCCTGAACCAGGATCCATCCCCGAACTGGAACAAGTTCCTTTCGAGTTCGTATATAACCATACGATGGATTATCCAATAAACTGGGATCTTCGTAGTGATACGGAGTGTCCTGGAGAAATACAAATGTGATTTAGGATTGGCGAAGAAATACTTGGTTTGGTCGTGAATATCAGTCGCAATTTACTTTGCCCTCTTACTAATCCCTTGCTTTGTCTGAACTTAATACCTTCTGTACACCGTTTAGGCTAATTGGCTTTCTTCATTCCCTACCGGTCGGCACCAGCCTAAGGTCTGGAAGAAGACTATCCAATTTGCGTAATAGGTGTACTATCTCCTAAACCAAGAAGTACTCGCAACCTGAGAGAAGGTAAAAGGAAAAGACAACTGAATAGTCCTATTCGTTTTCTCCAGAACCAGAAACCATCCTCGAATTCCTTCGAGTTCGTAAATAACCATACGATGGTTTTGTCCAATGGAAGTGGACGTTCGTAGTAATACGGGGTGTCCTGGAGAAAAGGGTAAAAGTAGGAGTGGTAATGAGGTCTGCAACTCTGACAATCCAAAAGCCAGTGTTAAGAAGGTTCGGTCAACTTGGTCACTGAGTCATAGTCTAGGGTCGGGTCAATGGTCGCTGCCAAAGAGAGAGAGAAAAGAAACACTCCGCATGCACTCTAACCTAGATCAGAATGGTTATCACTTTATCTAATCTGGAAACCTCCCACTGTAACGTCAAATTCTTCCCCAAACCTAAAAAAAGAATTAGCCGGGATCACCCGAGGAGTAAACCAACTCATCAGTGGGAATCGGGATCCAACTATCATCGCATGATAACGTGACGGAATCCGCTCACGCTATCACACTCCAGAAGGTATGCGCATATCTGGCAAGTTTCAGTTCTTTTGAAACTCCCGATGTGGATTTTTGCCCCATGCTCTTATGACCTTGACTTTGGCCAACATATCATAAGTCACATGTCAAGTTCTACCCGTCATTATCCAGGTTAATTTGAACCCACCCGTACCTACCCTTGATTTTGGCCAAAATGGCAGTACGACTGTCCCAAACCAACGCATCTATCTATGCTGCATATGAATACCCAACAGCTACCAAACACTGTGCCTTGACTTTGGCCTACACAGCTTGAATACTATTGACTATCCATATGAAACGACGGAGGGCTACGAATGGTTTCTGGCGAAAACCTTTAACGTAATGAACTTGATATCGTTGAAGGAACGGATAGCTTTTTAAAATTATAGTGACAAAAACCTTTGCTAAAGAGGTCACTCCCGGTGAAGGGATCTCGGCTCTTTCCCCGTAGAATGAGGTGCAGGATATTCCAACTGAATACCACGATGCAAAGCAAAAGCAATCGGCTATAGTGAAGTTATTGCCCTGACGCAAACTTCTGTCCAAGGGGTCACTCCCGGTGAAGGGATCTCGGCCCTTGCCTCGTCGACTGAGGAGCAGGATATTCCAACTGAATACCACTGTGCAAAACAAAAGAGAACGTCCTTGCAATAACAGCTTTTTGAAAAAGTGTTCCAACAACATCAGAGTAGGTTTGTTTAACTTGCATTGATCCGAATCAACGCAGTCCCATCAATTGATCACACCAATAAAGAACGAAAATAATAACGTACGTATATGCCATCCGCATTCGCCACTGGGTCCCGTCATCACCCGTTAGGTTACTTAACTAACGACAGAGCGGGGACTGGACTAGCGCGGATGCAAAACATATACAACATCTACTAGTATATATATAATATCTATAATTTTTGCTCAAGGCGTGATAAAATGCAACAACACAGAAATGTATAGCAACACAGATCAATACAGATATCTGGGATCCCCGGGTTTCATAGAGCTGCTACTGAAACCCGACGTTCCCCTGGTCGTATGGATAGCCTGTGCAATGAAATCCTAGACCCCTACGGGCGCGGCAAGTCACCCGCTAAAACCTGAAGTGAGGCAGACCCCTTCAACGACGTGAATGGACCACCCAGCACTTCACGGAATCCGGTAACTTGGGCACCCCTCCTGGGTCAATTCTATACCCCCTACGAGTGCGGCGAATAGCCCGCCAATTCTAGAGTGAAGCCCCCTCCGTCTCAATGCCATGAGATGCGGGCCCGTTGCCCTCTAGAACCCGGCTATCCGTGCACCCCTCCACGGGGTAATCCTAGTACAGAAAGTAAAATATACATACAACGGGTACATCGACCGCAACCTGGTCGTGCCCCAAAAGAATAATACAAACAGGCAGTGACGGCAGTCCACATGTCGGACGCTCGCCCCGCAATATCAAATGTACATATAAAACAGAACTGTACTAATATTGCATCCAGGCTATCCCCCACGACCGATCCGCAACAACACAGCAACACACAGAACATCAACGTGAATGTCACGTTCGCAAATCCGTCTAAAAGGGCTATAGCAGATAGACTGGATTTACCGATCGAGTGACATTCACGGTCGCAGGTATAATGTAAATACTGTGAACTAGCATATTTAAAATATCCGATCGAACAAATATTACCAAGTGGGCCCCAAAGCATTACTGTAGCACTTACAGAAAATCTGGGCCCAAAAGGAATATCCCAAAATCCCTATTTCCATGTCAAAAGCCCTCTGGAAAAATTTGCCACGATGAACAGTTAAAAGCGCGGCGGAACCGCGGCCCAAGCATGGGTTTGGCCGCGGTTCCGCGGCGGTGTAGTCGGATCTCGCGACCAAATTTTACCAGAATTCTTATTTTTCCATGCACAGTATTCTGCAACAACCTGAAAAATTTTTGGAGCAGAAAAAAAATTTCGACAGAAAACACAATGCATTGAAAATACGGTTTTTGGGGATTTTTGTTCGATCGAGTTCTAAACATACTAGAGCAAGCTAGGCATGGTTAATGGCATGGCTCTGATACCAATGTAAGTCCGCGGCGGCGCCCCGGCCGTCGATCCGACGCCGGAGACGCGGAAACAAAAACTTTGCAAACTAGCAAACCGGTAACAACGGCGCACTTTTATCCCGGATCGGGCCATTAACCTAGCTACTAGCAAACTAGAAAAAGAGTAGAGAAGTATACCAAGCGATCCGTGTCCTTCGGTCTTCGTCTCCACTCCGATCTCCTGCGGAAACTCCGTTCATCTCCTCCTCGTCGGAAAGGGCACCACGTAGCCGGAATCTTTTACGGGATCCTACCTCTGGACCGAGGCAACTCGGGCGCGAAGTTGGCTAGCCGACGCGTCCAAGGTTTGCTGTAGACTAGTATAGTAGGCTATGTCTCTTGAGGGTTAGAAGTTGCCATGTATGGAGATGGAGGAAGAAAATGAGCTATGGAGAGTTGTGTGTGGAATTTTGCAAGCAAGCCAAAGAGGAAAAAAAATGAGATGAATAAAAATCCCACCACCACAAAATCAATCCTCTCATCTCACTCAAGTGGCCGACCCTCTTATGGAATGGGAGGAGAAAAAATCACAATAAGAAAAATGTGAAGATAAGCATGGAAAAAGGTCACACATCTTTCTCATCTAAATCCACTCACATGATAAGCAATGGAAATGACCATAATAGAATATCATCATGATGCTAGTCTCATCATAAAGCCACAAATGCAAGAAAGCCCCTCACAACTAAGTTAATTGCAAACTTGCAATTAACCCCCTCCATTAAAAAGTCCGGCCGTGAAGGAATAAAAGAAAACCGGCCGGAACGGAATGCAAGCTGGCAACTTCAGAAAACTGATCCCGTAATAAATTACAGGAAAACCCCGCTACTGCAAATACATGTCCGCATTTGTATTCCCACTGAACACAAATGCAAAGAGACAAAACTACACTATCTAATACTAGGATCCGGCTTAAGCCAAAGCCGGCTAGTAAAATCCGTCCGATCACGATCCGTGCAATACCGCACGTATCTGATCGAACCCTGCCATATCTCCATACGGCCTCTACAGCGTTTCGTCCGAAACTTGAGTAACTGAGTGTGGTGGACTCTAAAGACTCGTCAATACTATGGTTGTGGATTTAACCACTAGCAAGTCAGAGGTATAAGCCAATACGTAACGGGCCACCAGGTATTGACTAAAAGGGACGTCGATGAGCGAACTCATCCTGACACCCTACTGAGCCTGTCGGTGACAATATCCGTACAGTCCGGTCCGTTCGTCTATGAGCATCGCATGGCGGGCCTAGGGGGTTGGTAAAAGTCAGACCCCCAATAGCGGTACAAGTCGTGTCGGAGTGTAGCCCAGAACACCCTGAGATACTACTGGAATACCTACCAGCAAATCTCCTGCCTTGGCCAAGGACTTTTCATGTTCTGGCTCTCCTAGACACAGCGCGACCTCACCCCCAATACCGGGAGAGACGAACCCCTGCAGATCCGCTCACTGCCTCCATGTGGTTCGGGACTGTACCCAACTAAAACCTGTTTGCACGACTCCTTTGAGCCGTGGTAGGGTAGTAATCAAAGCACAGTGGGAACTCACACGAGACAAATGACGATCTCAGGTCGATGAACTAACCTGTACACATGTCACCAGGGAACTGCTATCTGACGTCTGGTATAATACCAACTAGCAGGTTCCCGGCGAGTCCTGTCCAGTGTACTCATAACCCAATGAGCACCTGTATACATCTTAGGTGAACCAACTGACACCGGTGGCTTGTGAGACCGGCCACCGCCCCTCGTCGGGGTCTCGACTGTATACACTAGTCTTCTCTGGAGAATCGATGCCCTGTTTCGAAACTCCCACGACTAGTGACCTTTTAAGGATGTGCTTATAGAGACTCCAGCTCTCACTTATATGATCGCCCTCATACTGCTGGTAGTCAAGCAAGAATCCTATGGGCTCTATCAACGTGTAATAGCGACTCGTAAGGTCACCTAAAGCAATACGCGATGATAAAGATAAACCAGATAGCATACTATCATCTTGAGTAAGACTGTCCTACTGGGACAGGTCCTCCCCTCAATCATTGCAATCACGTGCCTGTGATCCAATAATTGACTCTGAGGGCACTATCTCCAACAATAAGAAGGCCGATGAGAAAACCCATCCGAACTCCTACTGAGTCTGATGTGACAATCTCCGTACAGTCCGGTCTGTTCGTCTAAGACTATCGCATATCGGGCCTAGGGACAGCAAGCGTCAGTCCCCTAATAGCGGTATAAGTCGTGTCGGAGCGTAGCCCATTACACCCTGAGAAACTACTGGAACCTACCAGTAAATCTCGCTTGCCCTGGCCAGGGACTTTGCGTAATGGCTCTCTGACACAGCGCGATATCAACTCCCAATACCGGGAGAGACGAATCATGTCTAACCGCCACTGCCTCCAAGTGCTCGGGACTGCACCCAACTGCAACCTGTTTGCACGACTCCTTTGAGCCGTGGTAGGGTAGCAATCTAAGAATAGTGGGACACACTCGAGGCGAAGTAGCAGTGTCAAGTCTGCGGACTATGCTGTACTCATGTCACCTGGGAACTGTTAACTGACGACTGGTATAAAACCCAACCAACAGTTCCCTGCGAGTCCTGTCCGGTGTAGCCGTAACCCAACGAGCACCTGTATACTATCTCCAGTACGACGTACTGACGGCTGTGGGACAGACCATCTCCCCAACTGGGATGAGAAGCGTACACACTAGTCTACTCCGGAGTATCGATGCCCTGTCTCGATAATCCTACGACTAGGGACCTGAATAAGGATGTGCTTGTAGACTACCCAGCCCCCACTAGTGTGACTGTTGATCGCACGCCAAAAGCGTGTCGGATGTTCAAAGTTCTAAAGTTATAACCGCGATCAGGACGGTGTCGCTTTGCAACTAGCCGGTTGAGCACGGGTCGATCCACAGGGAGATGGTTGTATGTCCGTTCGAGTTTTAGACGAGTCAATGAAGAATATGTATGCGTTTGTTCAGTTCTAACCTATGTGTTTTATGCAAGTATAAAGTTGTTAAGAAAAAGATACGAAAGTGTAAGCTAAGGAAATCCGCACTCAAAACCTTTGAGCCGAGTCTTGACCAATTGAAGCTAGAGCAATCGGCAACAACGTGGATTAGGGGGTTTAAGCACAGTATTCGTGGATTCCGGCTTATTTACCCTTGTCCTTCCGTTCTTGTCTCTTGCTTTCGCCTCCGGCCAAACCGAACGCAACTGATCGCGGTTAGGAATCACCTTTACCTTGGTAGGGTAGGGTGCCTAACGGAGCGCTTGCATAACGTTTGGGCGGAGTTCAAAGGAAAATAACGGGAAAAGGAAATGAGGAAAGAAACCTTAACTTACAATATCGTATTTATTCCTAACAACACATAATTACAACCGTTCACAAAACAAACCAAAAAGAGCAAAAGAAAAGAGAAAAGAGAAGAAAGGAAAAAGCATTACAATAAGTAAGTAAGTGCATGGAATTAAAGTTGCATGAAAGTAAAGCAAGTATTAAAGTGCAAGAAAGTAAATGAGCAAGAAATGAAACTAGGAACCATAGAACCAAATACACGATATGGGTTCAATAACCAAATCTTAAACTTGCAAGCTCACTTAAGAGGTTGCAAGATCAAGAAAAGGCAAAGAACTCATGGAGAATGAAGCACAAAAGAGAGAACAAAATGATACAACCCCTTGAGATCAATGACCAAAGCTTAAACTTGCAAGCTCACTTAAGAGGTTGCAAGATCAAGTTAAGGTAGAGAGCTCAAGAGAGAAGCTAAGCAAAAAAGAATGATACAAAAAAACCCTCATCTTCATTTAACATCCACTCAAAAGCTCTCACAACAATTTAATGGAGGAAAGATGAAGAAGAAGAAGAAGAAGAAAACTAAAAACTAACAAAAATAGGGCATGAGAATGAACACCCTTGGCTTGGCAAGTTCTGGGCTATTTATAGGCAGGAAACAGAGAACCTAGGGCAACATTCTGACCCTACATGATATTACCAAACAGCCCCCCAAAAATCATCAATTGAAGAGTCTATACGGCCGCGGTTCCGCGGCCTAAGCGCGCTTATGCCGCGGAACCGCGACCATAAAGAGGAATTGGTGCCTCGTTTTTTGTGGTTTTCCCTAGTTTTCTGTACTCTTCAGTGTGGTATATGTTGTTTCTCAGAATCTCTTCACAATTCTTCCAGAATTTCAGTAGATCAAAAGGTGATGTGATGTGAATCTTTTGCCATGATTTTCTCGAGCTCCGCGTAAATATGTTGGATCTTGTGTTGACATTGAGCTTTGTGCATGAAAATGACATCGATTTGCCATTTTGTCTCTTAAACTGGTGTGTGGCAACACACGGATAGAGAGCGGAGACCCGTGTTTTATCTGTTGTTGGCAGTAATCCGGAATTTGTCGTACTTTTCCATGAATTTCACTGTTTAGAGCTGAGAACCAGTATCCTGCAATTAACTAGCAAACACGGCTCAAGAGTATCTACCGATAAACAAACGAGCGTAAGAATGGGCGGTATAAAATACAATATTTTGGTATGAACAAATACCCCCAAACTTAACTTTTTCTCGTCCCGAGCAAAACCAATTATTCACAAAAAAGAATCCTAACCTCACTTTCACAGGGAACGCGATTGCACTGAGCATGTGCAACAAGCCGTTAAACCTCTAGGTGTCCCTAGTAGGAGGAGTGTTGTCTCCTGAGGGTTTTCAGCGGATACTACCCACAAAATCCGGTCAAGCTAGTTTTGCAAAATAACTATGATTCAAACCCTAAAGTTTTGTTTCAGAAAATAACAATTCTATTATCCTAAGTCTAGACTATCGAACCCTTATTTTTCACACCCCGCTTCTTATTTAACTAAAGATTTTATATGTCTCTACGTGCAGTGCAAATAGTGTCGTTAAGTTCCAGAAGGATCGATTAAAGTCATCATGTCACACAATAAAGCCTAGATAAAAATTTTAAAAGGATCACATAAGTTTTATAAAGAGTTAAGTATTTTTCAAGTTTCGTTTCCCAGTAAAGTTTCAACTTCAGAATTTCTATCTTCCCTAACAGGAAACTAGGTCTTATTTTTCACTCCACCTTTTTCTTGTTTTCATTTCATACACACCTCTGTGAACGTGTAATAGTCTTTATCATAGAATAAAACCTTCATATCTCCGCTAGAAATATTTTTTATAAAAACCTATCTTTTGTCAAGATTATTCTCACACAAAGAACCGTTAGGAATTTTAACTCGGAGAGAACACTTGCTTGACTTTGTTTTAAACTGGACTTTCTAGACTTCTTAACGAGCTTTGGGCCAATGCACCCAAACCAGTTGGCTTTAGGGCATTAGGTGTAGAGACACCCCAGCGAACTTAATTACTCTAGTTACCTAGGCCCAAAAACAAAAGACAAATTAGCGTGAAAATCATGATGATTCAATGCGAACGGAGATATAACCGGCAGTTCAGTTATTTTTTTTTTGGATAAAAGACGTGTTTAGTGGGTTCGGTGTGTAATCATTCCAATCAAGTTCTAGATGGATTATTTTTCAGACTTAGTTCTAATTAAGGCATCAATAACATTCCTTCATATTCACTTCACTTCATAAACTATTCTTGATATTACTTATTTCAGAACAAACCTATTTGATCCTCAAAAAATCATTTATCTATTTAAAAGTTTTTAGACATAAAAGACTTGTCATTTAATTTCCAAAACTCACGACACGTGTAGTGTGATGTAAAGACGTATATCAGCTATAGTTAACTTCAAAGGAGAGTTATCTTTCAGGTTTTCAAAATCTAAAAATAAGATTTAGTCATTCTTATCTTATCAAACAAAACCGTCGAAATGTTGAATCAGAGTTCTCCCACTAGCTAACTTGACAGAAAATTTTTATGTTTTTAGAAAATTTTCTGATTTTTATGGATTTTTAAATAGGTATGCAAATGCAAAATATACAAATGAATGCGAAGGTAGAAAGCTTACCGAGCACACCCCCAAACTTAAACTTGACAGTGCCCTCACTGTCAGGCTACATCAAGAGGGTCAAAATTGTCGGCTCTCTCCAAAAGAAAATTTTATAAAAAGAAAACCAAAAAAGATATATAAAAAAAAGGGTTCCCTCCAAACTTAAGTGAAACAGTGTTTCCACTGTTTAAGCGGTGAAGTTCAGGATTAGGGGGAAAGAAAACAGTTTCAAACTATACAAGGCCTTACACAGGCCAAAAGTGAGCACCAACCATTCAAAGATTTTATCGCTATAATGCACAGGTTGGTGGAAGAAGGCGTAGAGAAAAGAGAGGGAGAATACGCGAAACCGTATGGAGATAGAAGTGGTATACGGTCTAGGTATATGAGAAGAAGAATGGCAGAAGGGAGAAAGAAGTGGAATACGAACTTGAGGGTGGAAATGGATTGAATAAATGAGTACAATCTGTGTGAAAAGATGGATTGTACTAATCTGTCAATATGGCGAGAAATTGGGTCAAATCCCTCAAGATTCGTGAGAAACCATGGGTACGCCGAACTTGGTAAACCAGACAATGGAAATGGAAGTGATACGGTTACTTGCAAGATCGGAACGATGGAAAGGGTAGAGGAAAGTGATCGAGGAGGGGTATCAGGTAAAGGTTCGGAAGGGGGTACACAGTCAATGGAAAGGACAGGATGAATTAGAAAATCCGACTCATCAATTAAAACTGGTTCATCCTCAAAAATTTCCTCAATGTTCTCCTCAAAAATTAGCTCATCCATGCATTTATCATCAAAATCAAGACGCATATGAAATTCGGGAAAAACATTTAATGACTCGGGATGATGAATTGGAGAGAAAAACTCATCCAATTCGACGGGTACATCATCCAAAATATTCCCGGCGTCAATATCCTCAATCAAGTGAAAATCAATATTCTCATACACTTCAACAAAAGCATGGATATTAATCAATTCAGGTTCTAGAGTGGAGGTGTAGAGGTCAAAAGGATTGGATGTGGTTTCACTCGAAAAGGACCCTTCACAATCGGGCAAATCAAACACTACAAAATCACACAACTCATTATCTGTTCTATCTTTAATCAATGAATCGTTTGGAACACTAGATAGACAATCAAAACCGGAGTTGTGGGATTCAAGTTGAAACGGGTAGGCTTGATTCGGAAGGGGGTACATCTCACTCTCTCCACTCAAATTCTCAACCTGTCCTACCGCCTCTTCATACATTGGAAAATTTGGAGCTAGTTGAAAACTAGCTATCGGGTCACTAGGTTGTATGAGGGCGGCCATGGATGCATTCAAATCCATCATCTGTTGGTACGACGCTACCCTAAAATCTTCCAATGACTGTTCCAGACTAGACATGGGTTGTGAAGGGGTTTCAGTAAAAGATTCAAAGTTGTTTGGATACTGAAAACTCCCAAATGGCGGTTCAGAAGCAATGTCTAGGAAAGGTGTAAAAGTCGGGTAGGACTGGTAGGAATTGAATGGCTGGACAGGGGTAGGATCAACATTTGGATACGAAGGTGAATGGAATTGTTGATCCCAAGAATTTGAAGTGGTGAAAGGAGTGAAAGATCGGCTATGAGATTGTTCAATACGTTCAGCGATGGACAAAGGACGACTTGCCAAAGGGGTATCAACATAAGCGGGTGCGGGAGGTTGAAAAGGTTGATACAAAGTGGAATGCGGAGGGTAAGTGTTTGTCCTAGACGCGTCTATGCGATCTTTCAATGACATTTTGGGCATGGAGGGGTCGTTCGATATTCGGCCAAAGCAAGAACCGTAAGAAGTTATGTCTGGTTGTGGGTACCAAAGTTCGGCAAGAATTTTGCGAGGTGGGGTACCCATGATATGAAGAGAGAAAGAAAGAAAGGCAGAGAAAAGGAGGGGAAAAAGAGTGTGATTTTTTTTTTAATTTTTTAGTTAGCTATTAACAAAAGATTGAAATATACACAGAAAAAGAATCTGGACCAAAAAAAACAATCACGACACAAAAATACCACACACCTAATCGTTCTAGGGTTCACCTAGGTCAACTAGACCTGCTCCAGAACTTGATTGTCGAAGTAAAACTGTGTCGAGAAACGGGCTCAAGATACACTGATCACGAGGCCAGGTAAGTGCAGAGATAAGAGGAGGTTTTCCGACGCTTTCGCGAAGGTCCTTAATTAAATAACCCTTTCTCTTTTGGCGGTTTCGCCGTTAACACTTTCCTAGACACCCCGTAAACAATGTACCGTTAAGCGAGCTTCTAAACACAGTTAACTTCTCCTAGTGAGCGCGAAGTCCTTAAGGCTTAAAGTCTAGTTTCTTTTAAAGTTTGTGCGGGTAAACGTTATACTCAAGTTCGTGATTTGTGGGCCACAGAAAAGGTGATGAAATCCTTTACCGTATGTTGTGGGGTTCGCTTGCCCTTAAGTTCGTATTAATGTATACAATGCGCAATTCAATAAAAATTCTATAAAGAATCAAACAATCGTTTTTTTTAGTTTAAGCGCGGCACTGCAACAAATACGCGTTAGTCAATTTTTAGCGTTTGCTAGCGAACTTGCAAAGATTCCTGCAAAGAATAGTATATTGGATGCGTCGGATTTGAGAAGAAGGTGTTTAAGAAATACGTACCGTTAAGTTTTTGGGTTAGGAAACCCCCGTTGAATCAATTCCGGTAAGCTTGAAAAGTTCGCTTGCGCGGGTCAAACTTTCCGGATCTTTGGCACTGTACTTCGTAATCACCTTAACCTTGAACGTACACTTTGCTCCCCACAATCGCAGTTTGCAAATCCGCAAAAATCTACACTCTTGCCCACAAAAATGATCAAAAATAACAAAAAGATTTTTTTTTATTTATAAATATATACAAAAAGAATATTAACCCGAATAACAAGAAAGAAAATACGCTACCGTCTCCCCGGCAACGGCGCCATTTGATCGCACGCCAAAAGCGTGTCGGATGTTCAAAGTTCTAAAGTTATAACCGCGATCAGGACGGTGTCGCTTTGCAACTAGCCGGTTGAGCACGGGTCGATCCACAGGGAGATGGTTGTATGTCCGTTCGAGTTTTAGACGAGTCAATGAAGAATATGTATGCGTTTGTTCAGTTCTAACCTATGTGTTTTATGCAAGTATAAAGTTGTTAAGAAAAAGATACGAAAGTGTAAGCTAAGGAAATCCGCACTCAAAACCTTTGAGCCGAGTCTTGACCAATTGAAGCTAGAGCAATCGGCAACAACGTGGATTAGGGGGTTTAAGCACAGTATTCGTGGATTCCGGCTTATTTACCCTTGTCCTTCCGTTCTTGTCTCTTGCTTTCGCCTCCGGCCAAACCGAACGCAACTGATCGCGGTTAGGAATCACCTTTACCTTGGTAGGGTAGGGTGCCTAACGGAGCGCTTGCATAACGTTTGGGCGGAGTTCAAAGGAAAATAACGGGAAAAGGAAATGAGGAAAGAAACCTTAACTTACAATATCGTATTTATTCCTAACAACACATAATTACAACCGTTCACAAAACAAACCAAAAAGAGCAAAAGAAAAGAGAAAAGTGAAGAAAGGAAAAAGCATTACAAGTAAGTAAGTGCATGGAATTAAAGTTGCATGAAAGTAAAGCAAGTATTAAAGTGCAAGAAAGTAAATGAGCAAGAAATGAAACTAGGAACCATAGAACCAAATACACGATATGGGTTCAATAACTAAATCTTAAACTTGCAAGCTCACTTAAGAGATTGCAAGATCAAGAAAACGCAAAGAACTCATGGAGAATGAAGCACAAAAGAGAGAACAAAATGATACAACCCCTTGAGATCAATGACCAAAGCTTAAACTTGCAAGCTCACTTAAGAGGTTGCAAGATCAAATTAAGGTAGAGAGCTCAAGGGGGAAGCTAAGCAAAAAAGAATGATACAAAAAAAACCCTCATCTTCATTTAACATCCACTCAAAAGCTCTCACAACAATTTAATGGAGGAAAGATGAAGAAGAAGAAGAAGAAAACTAAAAACTAACAAAAAGAGGGCATGAGAATGAACACTCTTGGTTTGGCAAGTTCTGGGCTATTTATAGGCAGGAAACAGAGAACCTAGGGCAACATTCTGACCCTACATGATATTACCAGACAGCCCCCCAAAAATCATCAATTGAAGAGTCTATACGGCCGCGGTTCCCTGGCCTAAGCGTGCTTATGCCGCGGAACCACGGCCATAAAGAGGAATTGGTGCCTCGTTTTTTGTGGTTTTCCCTAGTTCTCTGTACTCTTCAGTGTGGTATATGTTGTTTCTCAGAATCTCTTCACAATTCTTCCAAAATTTCAGTAGATCAAAAGGTGATGTGATGTGGATCTTTTGCCATGATTTCCTCGAGCTCCGCGTAGATATGTTGGATCTTGTGTTGACATTGAGCTTTGTGCATGAAAATGACATCGATTTGCCATTTTGTCTCTTAAACTGGTGTGTGGCAACACACGGATAGAGAGCGGAGACCCGTGTTTTATCTGTTGTTGGCAGTAATCCGGAATTTGTCGTACTTTTCCATGAATTTCACTATTTAGTGATGAGAACCAGTATCCTGCAAGTAACTAGCAAACACGGCTCAAGAGTACCTACCGATAAACAAACGAGCGTAAGAATGGGCGGTATAAAATACAATATTTTGGTATGAACAACTGCCATCACAACGCTAGTAGTCAAGCAAGATCCTAAGGGCTCTATCAATACGTATACTCACATATTAAGATAGAAAAACCAAGTAGTATACTACCATGTTTAGCAAGACTGTTATATACATGTGAATATCCCAAGCTTCCATTAAGTAATATACAAACTAGTATGATACAATAATAGCCCATAGGGCATATACACTAACAATCTCCCACTTGCACTAGGGCCATGTACTAGCGTATCGAAGACCAATGATCTCGAGTAGTCTCTCGAACTGAATCTGAGGTAGGGCCTTCGTGAATGGATCAGCAATGTTCTCTTCAGTAGCAACTCTCTGAACCTCGATCTTCCGACGATCAATGATCTCCCTGATCGGGTGATACCGCCTTAAGATATGTCTGGACTTCTGATGGGACCTTGGTTCCTTCGCTAAAGCTATAGCTCCGTTGTTGTCGCAATACAGAGGTATTGGATCAACTATGGTAGGGACTACCTGAAGTTCTGTTAGGAACTTCTTCATCTAGACAGCTTCTTTTGCGGCATCGCAAGCAGCAATATACTCCGCTTCCATCATCGAGTCAGCAACGGTGTCCTGCTTGGAACTCTTCCAGCACACCGCCCCTCCATTGAGGGTAAAGACATAACCTGACATGGACTTAGAATCGTCCTTATCACTCTGGAAGCCGGAATCAGCAAAGGCCTCCAACCTGAGGACTTTTCCGCCGTAAACCAAGAACATCTCCTTAGTCCTCCTCAGGTACTTGAGAATGTTCTTTACTGCTATCCAGTGCTTCTCCCCTGGGTCTGACTGATACCTGCTTACCACGCTCAGTGCATAAGCTACATCTGGTCTGGTGCACAACATCGCATACATTATAGAGCCTACCGCAGAAGCGTAGGGTATAATAGACATGCGTTCCCTTTCCAAATCAGTCTTGGGAGACATCTCTTTAGAGAAGGTGATTCCGTGACAAGCCGGTAGATTACCGCGCTTAGAATCTTCCATACTGAACCTTTTCAGTACAGTGTCGATATACCTGGACTGCGAAAGTCCCAACATCCTCTTGGATCTATCACGATAGATCCGGATCCCTAGAATGTAAGAGGCACCACCCAGGTCTTTCATGGAGAACCTGTGTGACAAGAATCCTTTGACAGATTGTAGCATAGGAATGTCATTTCCTATTAATAGAATGTCATCCACGTACAAGACGAGGAATACGACAGTTCGTGCTACAACTTTACTATATATGCATGGTTCATCTGGATTTTTGATAAAGTCATATTCTTTGACTGTTTCATCAAAACAGATGTTCCAACTCTGCGATACCTGCTTTAATCCATAAATGGATTTAAGCAACTTGCATACTTTCCCGCTGCTCTCACTCTGATTGAAACCCTCTGGCTGATCCATATAGACTCACTCTTCTAAATTACCATTCAGAAAAGCCGTCTTTACGTCCACCTGCCAGATTTCATAATCATGGAAGGTAGCAATAGCAAGAAGGAACCGAATGGATTTGAGCATAGCCACTGGAGAAAAAGTTTCGTCATAGTCCAAACCAGGTCTTTGACGAAAACCCTTTGCAACAAGTCTAGCCTTATAGGTTTCCACCTGTCCATCTACACCAATCTTTTTCTTGAAGATCCATTTGCATCCTATGGGTTTTACCGCATCTGAAGCAAAGTCCAAAGTCCATACTTTGTTGGTGTACATGGACTCCATTTCGGTCCGCATTGCATCTAGCCATCGTACCGAGTCGCCGCTCTGGATGGCCTGCTAGAAGCTAGTAGGTTCATCATCATCTATGATGCAATCCTCTCTATCCCCATCTATGAGAAAACCATAGTATCTCTCAGGCGAATGAGATAGCCTACTACTCCTGCGGAGGGGTGCGGGAATGTCCTGTTCTTCTTGAACTACTTGTTCTACCAAACTTTCAGTATTAGTTTGTGGTTCTGGAAGTTCTTCCACTTCTATTTCGCTCCCACTTGTTTCCTTTTCTAAAAACTGATGTTCTAGAAAATGGGCATTACGAGAAACAAATACCTTTTGTTCCTCTGCGTAATAGAATAGATATCCCCTGGAGTTCTTTGGATATCCCACAAACGTACACTTTACTGATCGTGCCTCGAGCTTGTCCACATGCTGCTTTTTAACAAAAGCTGGACATCCCCAAATCTTTATATACTGAAGATGGGGTTTCTTCCCACTCCACATCTGATATGGAGTGGTAGGCACAGTCTTTGTAGGAACCATATTCAAAAGATATGCCGCTGATTCTAGCGCATAACCCCAGAAAGATCGCGGTAACTCAGCATTACTCATCATGGATCGTACCATATCTAATAGGGTTCGATTCCGTCTCTCCAATACACCGTTATGCTGTGGAGTGTATGGAGGAGTAAGCTGAGAGAGAATTCCTTTCTCTTTTAGGTAACCTAGGAACTCGGCACTCAAGTATTCACCACCTCGATCAGATCTTAGTGTCTTGATACTTTTGCCGGTTTGGTTTCTACTTCATTCTTATACTCTTGGAATTTCTCAAAAGCCTCGGATTTATGTTTCATCAGATAAATGAATCCGTACCTTGAGTAATCATCCGTAAAAGTAATGAAATAGGAAAAAACACCTCTTGCATGTGTAGACATTGGACCACATACATCGCTGTGTATGAGTCCTAAGAGCTCGCTCGCTCTTACTCCATGTCCAGTAAATGGAGTCTTTGTCATCTTTCCTTTGAGACAAGATTGACAAGTGGCATAATTTTGATATTCGAACGAGTCCAAATATCCTTCTCTATGTAACTTAGTCAACCTTCTCTCATTGATGTGACCCAGTCTACAATGCCATAAGAAAGCTTTATTTAAATCTGGAGACTTTCTTTTTAATGTGTTCTGGACATTGAAAATTTGGAGTTGGTTTAAGACATATATACCGTTATCCAGTGTACCGGACCCAATCAAACTATGATTAAGGTGGATGTTAACAACATCACTTACAAACGTGAAATCATAACCTTTATTTAATAACAAAGAAACAGATATGATATTACACGTTAAGCTGGGTACACAAAAACAGTTATGTAAAACCAAAATGTGTCCACTCGTCAATCCCAGGTGATAATCCCCTACGGACACAGCTCCCACGCTAGCTCTGTTAGCAACCATTAGGGTCATATCACCATCCTTCAGCACTCTACGGTTTCTCAGTGCCTGCAATGAATTGCAAATATGAGATCCTGATCCGGTATCCAATACCCAGGAAGTAGAGTTGATTGACAGAAAATTCTCAATTACAAACACACCTGAAGTCGAAGCCACAGCTTGCTTCGGTTCCTGGTTCTTGACGTTCCACGCCTTGCAATCCTTTTTCCAGTGCCCTTTCCTATGACAATGGAAGCACTCATCCTGGCCCACTACCGGTACTGCAAACTTTTTCTTTCCCTTCCCTCCCACCTTACTTACACCTCCTCTACGTTTGGTGGCGGCCTTCTTTTTCCTTCCTTTGGCCCTAGTCTTGGACCCGGAAGAAGAAGCACCGCGAACAAACATAGCGGGTGTTTCCCTTGCCTTCTGCAAGGTGCCCTCTGCACTCCTCAACATGTTAAAGAGTTCTAGAAGTTCAACTTCCTTTTTTTTGAATGTTGAAGTTCAGAATAAACTGGGCGTAGGTGGAAGGAAGGGACTGGAGAATAAGGTCTGTATAGAGCTCATTATCCAAAGTCGTCCCAAGGTCTGCGAGCTCTTCTATATAGCCAATCATCTTTAGAACATGTTCTCCAACCGATGATCCGACAGCCAACCTCGCTCAAAACAAGTTCTTAGAGGTCTCGTATCTTGCTATACGAGATTGCTTTCCTTAAAGTTCTTTTGTACGGAGAAATATGGCATCTAGTTCCATATCCTCATGCCTTCTCTGATGTTCATTGTTCATCGAGGAAAGCACGATGCACTTGGCTTTCGCGCAATCGAAATCCCAGGTTTTGCGGATTTCCTTATCCGCATTACTAGATTTGGGACCAGGGATAGCAGGTGCCTTAGCAGTGAGGACGTACCCCAATTTGTCATAGGTCAAAACCATTTTGACATTCCGCAGCCAATCTTTATAGTTTGGCCATGTCAGTATATTTTTCTCTAAAAGTAACTTAAGTCCAGTCATTTTCAGGGTCGCTGCAATTAGGAGAGAGAGAAGAAAACTCTTTAGCTTGATGCTCTTGCAAGTTTAGAGTGGTTTTTAATTTATCTAAACTGGATGACTCCCACTGTTTCTCGAATCCTTCCTCAAACCATAAAAGAAGAATTAGCCAGTACTATTCTCACTGTACAATACTTGCTTAACCGTTCAGCCAGGCTGGTGTCGGTACTTCGAGAGAGGTTTTCCAACGCTTTCGCGAAGTTCCTTAATTAAATAACCTCTTTTCTCTGGGGGCGTAACCCCGCTGACACCTTTCTTGACACCTACTTGGTTTATAGCATTGATCGTTAAGTGACGAATCTCCTGATAAGTAGCATATACTCACAGTAGGATCGGGATCCAAATATCATCGTATGATAATGTTGAAGGAATCCTACCAACATTCATCAAACTCCAAATGGTATGCATCTCTTTGCAAATTTCAGTTTCTTTAGAAATTCCCGATATATATTTTTGCCCCATGCTCTTATGACCTTGGCGTTAGGTCAAAATGTCATAAGTCACATGTCAAGTTCTACCCATCATTATCTTGTTAATTTGAACCCATCCGTACATATCCTTGACGTTCGGCCAAAATGATAATACGACTGTCCCAAACTAACTCATCTATCTATGCGACAAATGAATACCCAGCAGCTACCAAACACTATGCCTTGGCGTTAGGTCAAAATACATAGCTTGAATACTACTGAATACCCAAATGAAATGACAGAGGGCTACGAATAGTTTTGGCGAAACCGTGAACGTAGTGAACTTGATATGACCGAAGGAACCTGATAGCTTTTAAAATGAGTGGTTAAAGCTCCGCAATTTAAAAATATCATCTGTTTTAAAATAACTGAGTGGTTTCTTTTAAATTGTTCCAACGATTCAACTTTGGTTTATTTTCTTTGCATTAATAATAATGCGTCCCATCATTAATCTATCATTGCAAAAAACAACGAAAATACAACGTCCTCTTATGCCATCCGCATTCGCCACTGGGTCCCGTCATCACCCGTTAGGTTACTTAACTAACGGCAGAGCGGGGGCTGGGCTAGCGCGGGTGTAAAACATAAGTGACGTCTAAATAGCTATCATATATAGATATTGTACATTCGTCTGACGCAATAATAGGCATTCCAGATCTCATATGAACTTTATTGGATTTGCAAGCAATCCGCGTTTGTTTAGAGCCTGCAACAAAAGACGGATTACACAGTTGTGATGAATAGCCATTACCCCACCCTAGCCCCATACGGGTACGGCAAACTACCCGCCAAATACCCGAAGTGAAGCGGTCTCCCTCAACAAAGTGAGTAGGCCACTAAACATTTCAAAGTACCCGGTAGTTTGTGCACCCCACCTTGGGTCTATCCTAGGAGCAAAAACAGTAAAATGAAATAATACAACGGTGGCTACAACCGCAATCTGGATGTGCCCCGCAAAATAATATTACAACATATTACAATTATATCGAATGAATGAATATAACAACCCATCTCAAACCCCGGCTAATCATCACAACAGTCCAATACAGTTCACAACCACAAACAGTAAAAACCATTACAGAAATGTGCAATCCACTGCCAACCGACATACTAGCAGTTAGGAGAGGTTTACGAACACATTATACAAACACAGATATAATCAAATTAGCAAACATCGTATAATTTCGATCGAGCAAACACATTAGATTCTACTCCAATACTTCTCTGTGCACCTGAGACTTGAGCAGAAAAATAAACATTCCAGAAATATCATTATTAACACAGGAGAGTTACTGAAGGAATTTGGGCTGACTCGGCCCCAACTCGGCCGCGGATCCGCCACGGTTCCGCGGTGAGTTGGACGAGTTAGGAGTCCAAATTTCTTCAGTAGCCCTATTATTCTCTTCTTGTTATTCTGAAGCTCCCTGAAAAATTTTTAGAGCCAGTTTTAAACTCGACAGAAACTGTGATAAATCGATGATGTTTCCGGTTCTTTTTGCGTTCGAAATTCTTACGACTTTGCTAATGAGTTAATTATTGTTTAGCGAGGCTCTGATACTACTGTAAATCGATGTACAACACCCCACGACTTGCGGGGAGGCGGAATAATGAAAAACGATCTTGTTTTAGGCGTAAACATCGACTAACCGAGAATCTTTGCTAAACTATAACTAACAAGAAACCATAGAAGAGTTAACTACTATGATAAGTGATTATACCTAAAGAACCGAGTCCTTCGTCTTGTCGTTCTCCACGTCCTCTCCGGCCTTCTCTATGTAGTAGAAGATCCACCCGAGAGCTTTACTACAAGCTTCACCTCTAATTTGAGGTAACTAGGTTTCTTAAAGTGCTAATCCAAATAACCTAGGTGATATAGAGTTGGATTATGGAGTGATTAGTCTATTCTAATCCTTGATCTCAACACATGAGAGGGGAGGATTAGGGTTTGAAGAGAGAGAGCTTGAGGAGAGAGAAGGTGAGCATGAGAATGAGATGAGATAATGATCTATCATAATATATATCAAGCATTATCATTTATCCAATAAAAGAAAATAAAGGATGAATAATCATGCTTCATAAATACAAGAGGGTGATTCATCTCCATGAGTCATTAAGCATTTATGATGCATTAATGACATGGATAAATCACTCATATGACTCACTAATCTCAATTAATGCATATGCCACCTTAACCCCCAAGTCACCATCTTCTAGAAGCTTCTCGCGTAATTACGAGAACGCCCCTCCTATCCGTGAAAACACGGAAAAACTTTAGACTGTATAAATCCAATAACCGGATACTAGAAACTGGCTTAAACCAAAGCCGGCTAGTAAAAACTGTCCGGATGTCGTACGTGCGTAAACACACTTATGCGTCCGAACCCTTGTCGTAAAACCATACGACCTCTATATAGTTTCGCCTGGAGTAGGGAAACTCTCTGTGTGGAACTCTAGAGACTCGACTACTACGCTGGCAGTAGGTTTAACCACAAACCGCAAGCGGCGCTAGCTGTACGTAACGGTCCCCAGGTAGATGTCGATAAGAAGGCCGATGAGGAAACCCATCCGAACTCCTACTGAGTCTGATGTGACAATCTCCGTACAGTCCGGTCTGTTCGTCTAAGACTATCGCATATCGGGCCTAGGGGAGGCAAGCGTCAGTCCCCTAATAGCGGTATAAGTCGTGTCGGAGCGTAGCCCATTACACCCTGAGAAACTACTGGAACCTACCAGTAAATCTCGCTTGCCCTGGCCAGGGACTTTGCGTAATGGCTCTCTGACACAGCGCGATATCAACTCCCAATACCGGGAGAGACGAATCCTGTCTAACCGCCACTGCCTCCAAGTGCTTGGGACTGCACCCAACTGCTACCTGTTTGCATGACTCCTTTGAGCCATGGTAGGGTAGCAATCTAAGAACAGTGGGAGACACTCGAGGCGAAGTAGCAGTGTCAAGTCTGCGGACTATGCTGTACTCATGTCACCTGGGAACTGTTAACTGACGACTGGTATAAAACCCAACCAACAGTTCCCTGCGAGTCCTGTCCGGTGTAGCCGTAACCCAACGAGCACTTGTATACTATCTCCAGTACGACGTACTGACGGCTGTGGGACAGACCATCTCCCCAACTGGGATGAGAAGCGTACACACTAGTCTACTCCGGAGTATCGATGCCCTGTCTCGATAATCCTACGACTAGGGACCTGAATAAGGATGTGCTTGTAGACTACCCAGCCCCCACTAGTGTGACTGCCATCACAACGCTGGTAGTCAAGCAAGATCCTAAGAGCTCTATCAATACGTATACTCACATATTAAAATAGAAAAACCAAGTAGCATACTACCATGTTTAGCAAGACTGTTATATACATGTGAATATCCCAAGCTTCCATTAAGTAATATACAAACTAGTATGATACAATAATGGCCCCTACGGCATATACACTAACACCTCCTTATGCCAGCAAGGCACGGAAGCGACACAACGAAACGGAGTCGCGGCATAATCCCCAGTTCCAAACCTTAACGGCAATATCTACAGCCTAAAAATCAGCAACGGTGATCCTTCTCATTCTAACAGGACTCGGACGCAACATCACCAAGCGGAGTGACGGCAAAATTCCAGCTCCACCTCAGCATTCGTCTCGCTACAGCAGACGAAATGTCACTACAGCGTCCTTCCTCCAACAGGATTCGGACACACCAAAGCAAACGAAGCGAAGGCCAAATTCCTAGCTTCACGGTCTTGACGGCAACTCATATAAAACCCGAAAGACCACCAGAGGTCACCGCACACCAGCGCGGAGTGGTCACCACTGCGACATTCGTCTCGATACAACAGACGATATGTCACTACAGCGTCCTTCCTCCAACAGGATTCGGACACGACAAAACAAACAAAGCAAAGGCCAAATTCCTAGCTTCAGGGTCTTGATGACAACTCATATAAAGCCTGAAAGACAATCGGAGATCATCTCGCACCAGCGCGGAGTGGTCACCACCTCGACGTTCGTCTCGATACAGCAGACGGGGTGTCACTACAGCGTCCTTCCTCCAATAGGATTCGGACACGCCAAAGCAAACGAAGCGAAGGCCAAATTCCTAGCTTCAGGGTCTTGACGGCAACACATATAAAACCCGAAAAACCACCAAAGATCACCCCACACCAGCGCGAAGAGGTCACCACCCCGACGTTCGTCTTGGTACAGCAGACGAGACGTTACCATAGCGTTCTCCCTCCAGCAGGATTCAGACCCGACAATCAAACAACGGAGCCACGGCAAAATCCCTAGTTCCAAATCTCGACGGTTCACCAACAACCTAGAGACAACCGCGACATTCGTCTCGATACAGCAGACGCAATGCCAGCAAACGAAGCGAAGGCCAAATTCCTAGCTTCAGGGTCTTGACGGCAACTCATATAAAACCTGAAAGACCATCGGAGATCATCCCACATGGAGTGGTCACCACCTCGACATTCGTCTCGATACAGCAGACGAGATGTCACCACAGTGTTCTTTCTCCAGCAGGATTCAGACGCGACAATCAAACAACGGAGCCACGGCAAAATCCCTAGTTCCAAACCTCAACGGTTCACCAGCAACCTAGAGACAACCGCGACATTCGTCTCGATACAGCAGACGCAATGCCAGCAAACGAAGCGAAGGTCAAATTCATAGCTTCAGGGTCTTGACGGCAACTCATATAAAACCTGAAAGACCATCGGAGATCATCCCACATGGAGTGGTCACCACCTCGACATTCGTCTCGATACAGCAGACGAGATGTCACCACAACGTTCTTTCTCCAGCAGGATTCAGACGCGACAATCAAACAACGGAGCCACGGCAAAATCCCTAGTTCCAAACCTCGACGGTTCACCAACAACTTAGAGACAACCGTGACATTCGTCTCGATACAGCAGACGCAATGCCAGCAAACGAAGCGAAGGCCAAATTCCTAGCTTCAGGGTATTGACGGCAACTCATATAAAACCTGAAAGACTATCGAAGATCATCCCACACCAGCGCGGAGTAGTTATGACTCATCGAGGCTCTCCAAAATGAGCTTAACCTCAAGTAAAAGCGGCATGGCAAAATTCCTAACGCTTGTTCTTCCGACAGTCAAACTGCCTAGGAGGATTGCTTGAAGACGTCTTGTCCAGCCCCCGAAGGGATCAGAGACACGACAGTCGCAAGGCTACTCGAACAGCAAGATTGCCTATCGAGGAATACATCAGCCAACGCGACGGTACGACGGACAAAACCCTAGTACCACAGACCCTAACGGACCTTTGTCGTAAAGAGCAGAGGTTAACTGTGACGTTAGGATATCCTTGCGAGAAATGCTCGATTCGTCTCGACTCGTAGGGAAAAGCCTTAGGCAGTGGGGATTAAAAAACCTGTCTCCTAAGCACTGGGGCCCTGCAAGTCAGTCCAAAATGTACTCTTGCATACTATTCACGGGCCACACTCTCCAAAGTCGAATCTCGACAAGGAGGGAAACAACCACTTACGGGTCCTCTCAACTCATAAGAGGGAAAATTCTCTTATAAGATCCTTACGACTTATAAAGGAAAACGCACTTAGTAATCCTCACGATTCCTAAGGAGAAAATACACCTACGAGATCCTCTCGACTCGTAGGGAGAAAAGTCTTCATGAGACCCTCATGGCTCATGAAGTTGAAAAGTCTTAGGCAGCAGATCTGAACCTGTCTTCTAAGCCATCACTACCCCTCGAAGAAGCCAAAACAAGATGTTCACCCCATCATCTGCCGGCTATGTTTGCTAACACGACATGCTGATAACAAAAGAAAGAAGAAAGCAGAGAGATGACACAAGAATTGCGAAAGAAATGTATCTTTTATTCATGAATTCAATTGAGTACAGGCTACATCATCTTAAAGGATAAAGAAAAATAAATACATTTTATTCAAAATTTACGAATGGCGCAAAATGCAACTATTGGGAGGGAAGCGTCTTCAGTAGGCCAATCAATTGCTCACGCACTCCCCTCAGCCTCTCGTCACGGTCAGCTGCCGCGGCCAGCTCTGCTTCAATTTAGGCCCGTTGCTGCAAACAGGATGAGAGCTTCTGATCAACTTCCTGCTGGACAGCCTCCTGACTCTGCGCGACCTGCTCATTAAGATCAAGCTTCTTCCTCAACACCAGCCCGTCAGAGATACATCGTTGAAGGTTTTCAAATATGGCGTTCAGCTGGGCAGCATTAGCGACAACCTCAGCACGCAGTTGGGCAGATTCAGCAGCAGTCGCCTCACATTCCTTCTGCTTAAAGGTTGCCTCTCGTTCGAAATGGCTAAGGAACGGAACACTCTGCTCAACCCATGCGGCCCGCTGGGAGTTCAAAGCCTGAGTCTCAGGGGCAGGACGTATAAGCTAAAGCTCATACAAACAAGCTTCAATCCTCCTGCAATGATTAACCCAAGACTCGACGACACCTTCATTATGGAAGTTCATGAGCGTCGCCAGCATTGGGTTGACCTCGGCAGCAAAATCTGCGGCAGATTTAGGAGCCTCCGCGTCAAGCTCCTCGACGTATTCGCTCAGCATACGCAGACTGGTCACAGCACCTTTTGAGAATGGACATCTGGAAAAGGGCCCTACCGGCATCGTAATGCTAGATTCGAAAGAGGCCGGAGTCGAAGCGACTGCTGCAAAACAAATCACAATCAGATGACGGTTCAAGAAATATAAGAGATTCATGAACAATTGGATTTATTATACCGGCTGCAGCAGGTGGCAAAGCCGGAAGGACCAGTGGCGCAACTGTTTTCTCATTTCCTTTTTCAATCTGTAGTACTGCAATCAAGGCAAAGAAGAATCAGAAATGATTTCACTGTTGGTAAAAGAAAGAACATTAAATGAAGGCTGTATTCACCAGCACCACTGGATGAAGCAATCTCCGACAGGAAGGAGAAGTGGGGGTGCAGCACCTGGTACAGGTGGTCAAAAAGGACTCCTACAAAAACGCAATAATGCAATGTCAGTACATAAATTATACATCTTAAAAAATAAGACTGATGAGTCACAAATCCGCATCTTCCAACATCTGAGATGGTATGAGAGAGGGTAGAGGAGATGCCACCGTCAAGGCGGTAGCTGATAGCGCTATCTCGGGTAGTACGACATCAGCACTAGCCGCACCTGCATTAAAGAAAAGATAAACCCTGTCAGGAAAGATTGTAGAATGAAAAGAAGGGCGGTGGCCTAAAATTTACCTGATGAGTCGCCAGCCAGAGCCGTGACGAGGGCGTCACTTGGTACAACGGCGGTGTCTCCATCTTCCATCGGGGTGGTCTCACCTCCCGTCGCCTCATCCCCTGACTCCACGAGAGCCGTCGTCACGCTCGCGACGCCAGGAGATGGCAAAGAACCGTAGGCGGGAAGAGCAATGATCGGAGCGGTGCCCGACTCTTGAGAAAGAGCGGCAATCTCAGGCCCAGCAATTGTACCCGTTTCGCTCGCCACCACCTCGGGCTCAGTGATTGCAGCCATCTCATCCACCGCTGCCTTAGGCTCGGCCGTGGTAGCCGTCTCACCCGCCGCCACCTCGGGCTCGGCAGTGGTGGCTATCTTGGGCATAGCAATCGTGACTGTCTCGTCAGCCACTACTTCGAGCCCAGCAATTGTGGCCACATCGCCTACCGCAGCCCCGAGTTCGGGAATAGCAGCCACCTCCTCCACCACTCCCTCAGGCTCAGCGGTCGCCGTCGTTTCTTCGTGAAGGCTCGGCCCTGCAAGATAAGGTATATGAGAACTAATAGCTTAAAACTTTGACAACGGAACCTCATGGCACATTACCTGGAGTTGATTTACCGTTCGCTTTCCGAGCCGCGCGTGCCGCCCGTCTATAAGCAGTAGACAAGGCGACCGGAGATTCCTCTGAAGGAGTAGCAGCAGGGGCAGCGGCGCTCGAACCCGCACCCACAGCTAGAGCAGCATTACGCTCCCTTGCTGCGCGCCTCTGGCGCTTCCTTTCCTTCCGGGCTGTCAAAGCAGACCTTCTAGAAGCCTCCCTCAACAGAGCGTCATCATCCGCACCCAGGGTTACCTCTGAAGCCGTCAAGGCTTCCGTCATCGGTTGTTTGAGTAAAGCCTCATTCGGTAATACCGAAGAGGCCGGGACTTCGGTGGCTGGCCCAGGAAGAGTCTCCGCATCACCTTGCGGGATCGGCATTGTGGTCCCTGCGATGAGATAAAGAAAGGGTTAGATTGTCCATAAAAAAGAGAATGAAGACTCAATGAGCCGAGACATACCAATGCCCAATAGAGCGCTATTCCTCTTCTCCTCTTCGAAGGACCTGAGGGAAGTCGCCAGAATCTCTTCAGTGGTAAAGCATGCTACAAAAGGAGAAATGTCAATCAAAACATGATAATAAGAAGGAAGGTATAATGCAATAACAAGACGCGACTAACATTTACTTGATTGCACGAGGGCGGCTATTTCTGTTTGAAGAGTGGCAGAGCGCACAGAAGCTGCAATAGCGGCCTCGAGATCAGTGTCTTCTGGTGCTATGACGAAACCCTCATTGGTCCCATATTCACTTATGCCCGCGTTATAAGGAGCCCCAGGCTCTAGGCCGAGTACGGCATCAAGAGAGAGGACCGATTTCTTCTTCTTCTTCTGTGCGCGAGCTCCGGTCGCAGCCAGTACCAGCTTGCGTTTAGTGGCCACTTTGGGACGGCGAGTCCCGATGTCCGAGCCCACGCCAGATTCGGGTGAAGCTACATTCACCGTCTCCACAGGAGCACGGGGCACCGATGGCACATCCACCGTCTCCACAGGAGCATGGGGCAATCCGCGCATGGGGCTTAACACACGTGGAGGCTCAACTGCAGTGACTTCTCTTAGTGAAGGGGGGACAATGGTCCGTTGCCTCAAAGGGACCTTGCGATCACTGGCAGGAGGTGCACTTTTGCGGTCAAGCAGCAACTGCCTTTCTTCCTTAATAACGGCGCCCGTCGAATGCTGGTACCATGCCGTATATGCATTAAGGATCCGTGGGACACAACTCGGCTCGCTGATAAAGAAGTGAGAGCCCGTATTCAAACGCATGAAGTGATGCAGCGCGCTCCGCATCCCCTCTTCAGTAGCAGTGGGTTCCATCAAAAAGGCCTCCAGCGGCACTCCTTGGTTATAGCTCAATTGTTGGGCAAAACGATGCGGATTATATCTCATGAAAAGCGCCGCATCATTTTGCCTAAATACGAGAAAGCCCGGCCTGATGGAGTATTGATGTAGAATCTCCCGGGCTTTCAACACGGAGGCCCCGTCCTTGAAATTGTCGCGCAACGCCAGCACAGTCTTAGAAGTTTCCTGGCCGATTGTCAGGACCTTGTCCGTGAAAGACATACCCGCTCCGACCGTGCGCGGACGAAGAAGCAACCCCCTAGCCTCCCACTGAGGCGGATTCACGATAGAAGTATCGATCAACCGCATAATTCTTGGGAATCTGCACTTCTCGTAAAACAAGGGTCTTTTATGAATACCAAACACCCCGAGAACGTGCATTTCCATCCACAAAGTAAAGTAGTGCATCGGGAAATTGGCAGCTTGCACCCCCGGTTCAGTTGTGTCCGCCGCCATGCTAAGACCATGGTACAGGTGGGCCAGCCCGGCAATCCCGATGGCCAATTGTATGCCAGCCACCATTCGATGTGCTGGGTAGAAGACGGACGGCCTCATATAGCGAGGGTGCATGGGGAGCGCGAACCAGCACAACCATAGCCCCAGAAACCCGAGAAAGAAAGTCTCCTCGTCGATGCCCGGAGCAGCGATTTCTGACAGAGGGATGATCGCGGCATCGGGGAGATAAAAGCCTTTTTGATCATCTTCCAGTACTGGTCGACGATCTAAGCCAAAACCGAAGGGATCGTCGAGCTTGGCAAATTTTTTGCCCCGTTGCGATAGGATCTCCAGTCGAAGAAAACGAGCAATGAAGTCTGCGAAACTAACTCCCCGGCCTCCGGATTCCAAGAAAAGACTCTCGTACATATTCAACACTTTTATCAGACTCGGAAACTGGTGCTGAATAGCGTTCTCTGGCGTTAGGTTCATCACCAACGGCTTGGTGGCAAAAACGTATTCATCTGGAGGAAGCAGCTCTTCATAGTGCTCTCCCCTCACCGGCAGGCCGGAAATCTCAACAAATTCTTCTAGAGAGATGGAAACTTCTCTGTCCATTAGAAGAAAGGTATGGGTTGGGATGTTCCATTGCTCTACGAACGTCTTAATCTACCATGTCGGAGGAGCAGAATACTGGAACAGCAAGGCGTAAACCGCAGGGTATAGACCGATCTTCAGCAAGTGCGCCTTCTTCGCCGACAAAATGTACCTGGCCCACTGCAAATACCTGGCCGAATGTCGAGGGGTCAACCCGATGTTGTAGGGTTGTCCCTAAGGGCACGACTCGCCCTGGCATATGCGTCGCCCCAAAATATCCAAAGCTGCCGGCAGCTGCATGGGTATGGCGGCAATCGAAGGTTGAAAAAGACCCTCCGAAGTCCAATTAAGGACCTCCACGGTATAGTTCACCGGAGGTACATCTGCATACTAGATCGATGAGATTGGCTCTGACGGCGTCGCACAAGAGAAGCTTCGGCGATCTTTGATAATTTGGTCGTACCACCTACCCTACAGGTGAAGGTTTTTGTATTTCGGGTCATAGTCTCTAATGAGCGCAAGAACCTCCCGGTCCACCGGTGCTTCAAGGAACCCTCCCTTTGAGCGGAAAAACGGGAAAGAAAGATCAGAAAACATGTCACCTGCGAGAAAGAACGAAATTCAATTATCAGTGCCATAATTTAATTTTAAAAAAATCCCGACGCTCGGTACTTTAAAATTTGTACCACACTGCAATGCAGTGGAGAGGGGACCAAAGGGGGACCCAGATGACAATGCATCAATTAATAAGACAGCCTCATCATTGGATGAGACTGTCAATTGAATGAGAAATCCCTCGGGAGAAGGAGAAAATCTCCCTTTCAGAGCAAAGCTCTATAACAGAGTGACACTTGTCAAAGTCTGGTCACGAGGGAATAAAATTCCTTAAAGAGCCTAGCTCTGTAATGATGATGGAAAATCCATCAAAGATTAATGAAAATTAATTCTTGAGAATTAAAATTCTGGGATCTTAAAGATCCATGAAAAAACTCTCAAGAGTTCTTCATCAAAAGATCAAAAGATCTACATATTGTCAAAAGAGCAGAACTCTGACTCATGGGCTAAGAAACCCTAAGAAAAGATCTGTTTAGATCTATGGATCTATGAAGAGCAAGGCTCTGTTTATGAAACCCTAAAGGGGTTTTCTTTAGATCAAAAGATCTATGAAGAGCAAGGCTCTGTTAATGGGTAAAAACCCTAATTTATTAGAATTAATTTAATTTAATTTTACCTAAATTTAGTAGAGTTTTAACTCTTGAAAGTTCTTGAACAAAATAGCAAGGCTCTGAATAAAATTCTTAAGAAGAAGATGAAAATAATCTGAGGACCAAAAGGTCCTATTTATAGGCGCTGAACCGCCTCCTCAACTTCTGAGTTGATCCAAAGGCTCAGATGTTGCCACCGCTGCACTCACGTGTGCGCCACGTGAGCGCAACGGTGGGGGGCATTTGTTTTCCCCAATCAGAGTAAAGCTCTGTTTTGAATTTCAAAATTCAAAAGTTGAAGCAACGCTTCAGATCTAGCGCTCTGCGCTGCGCGCCACGTGTCTAACACAGACGCGCTAGCGCAGTTGCGCTGCGCTCTGCGCTACGCGCCACGTGTCAAACTCAGGCGCGCTAGCGCAGTTGCGCTGCGCTCCGCGCTGCGCGCCACGTGTCAAACGTAGGTGCTCCAGCGCTGGAATTAAAAGAATTCCCCACCGTTAGATCAAAAGATCCAATAATAATAAATTATTAATTAATCAAAATTAAAATTCTGTTATGGAAAGATTTTTCAATCTTATTAAAATAAGAAGATTATCTTCTGTAAAACGGAAGACTCAGGATCAAAAGATCCAACGGTGGGAAATATGCCCAAATCAATCAGAGAAAAATCTCTTCAACTGATTTAACAAATTAATTGGCCCTATATAAAGGCCCCAAGACTTCAAGTCTCATATAGAAAAAACCCTCTGCAAACTTTGAGAAAAAAAAACTCAAAGAGAAAGAAAGGCAAGCCTTTAGAAAAAAGAAGATCATTTCTTCATCTTTAAAGGTAAAGAATTATTTCTTGAACAACAGAGATGAAATTATCTCGTAAAAAGAAGAAACGTCTTCTAAAAAGATCTTAGATCTATAAAAAAAGGCCAAGGTCTTTGATTAAAAAGAAAAGATTAAAAGACCTAATCATAAAAACATAAAAAGAAGTATTTTTACTTCACAGATCTTCTGATCTATAAAGGCAAAGCCTTTTATCAAAACAAGAACTCTTGTTCTTGGATCTTGAGGCAATACCTCCTTTGAACAACGTAAATTTGTTTTTTGATCTTACAATTGATCAAAATGCGCTTTGCGCTATTAGACAGTGCTTTGCACTCATGAATTGTGCTTTTGCGCTCCTTGGACTGGCGCTCAGCGCTATAACTTGCCACGTGTCAAAATCTGTGCTTTGCGCTCCTGAAAACAGTGCACTGCGCTCTTGGGTTAGCACTCAGCGCCAAGCGCGCCACGTGTCACTCACTGGCGCACCGATAAACTAGCGCAGCGCGCTCATAAATTAAAAGCGCAGCGCGCTAACAAACTAGCGCTTAGCGCTAAGCGACACGTGTCCTCCTTGTGTGCGCTAACCGACAGAAGCGCAATGCGCTCTTTGACTGGCGCAAAGCACCTAGTGCGCCACGTGGCGCGCTGTCAGAACATGCCTTGTTCTGATAAATGCTATGCATTCAATACAAAACAAAAATGTCAGGGCCGAATGCTTAGCATTATTAAAAGGGCCAAGCCCAAATAAAGGCTCAATAGCCAGAACAATAAAATATTCTCTCATATCAACTGAGCCCATATGCTCATAAACCTTTAAACAGACTTTAGTCCCAAATTGGACTATAGATCTCCCAACCAACATTGGTTCAAGGGTACATCTCTGAACTCCTCTGATATTTATCGTTGTAATCCTTTAACGTCTTCAGAGAGGTGATGGGTCCCGACAGCCATACATTTCATGGACTATGATGTCCTTAACCTTGACCGGGATGTCCTTAAACTAACACTGGACCACCATGTCCTTAAACTGGAAAGCGACCGAAATATCCCTAAACTAAACAATAGAGCCCAAATGCTCTCTTGTTGGATCTAAATGATCCTGTTAAGTTGATCTTAGTCTAAAAATTAGACTAAAGTATCATTAACAAACGTTTAAGTTGATCTTAGTCTTAAATAAGACTAACGTATCCTTAAACCCAAACCAAAACCCAAATCTAAGAAGATACGGATTTGGACTAATCCACGTCCTACGGGAGACAACATAAATTAGTCTCCGTATACAATCCACACCAAACACAAAACAAACACCCACGACACGAAGTGACCATCTGGAGAAGGAGAAAGTTGTTACCGCGATGCGGTAGCGTAATTAACTGCAGGGGCTTGCGCCTGCAGGGAAGAGCGTCCCCACAATCAAAAACCTCTCAAATGAGAGGGAATCTGACGAAGTCTGCTACATCGGCCGCATCCGTTTAAACCTTCGATACATGGTGCCATAAATCAACTTGGCATCTTCAGAGAGGTGGACGGATAGCACCAATTAGCATCTGCCCCCAAATTCAGGCAAGACGTTTATCGCGTCTCCGCCGCGTCTTTCGGAAGGGAACAAGGGGTTTCTGGTTATAGTTATGTCCTGCGCAGCACGAAATTGATCCCCTATACCGGGACAAACGAATCCTTTCAACCGCTCACTACTTCCATGTGCTTCAGGACTATACCCAACTAAAACCTGTTTGCACGTCTCAGTAGATCCATGGTAGGG
Source organism: Agapanthus africanus (assembly GCA_030015575.1). Lineage (NCBI taxonomy): Eukaryota > Viridiplantae > Streptophyta > Magnoliopsida > Asparagales > Amaryllidaceae > Agapanthus > Agapanthus africanus. Next base: position 70,210 of record CM057348.1, read on the forward strand.
CAGTAATCAAAGTATAGTCGGAACACACACAAGACATTATGGAGATCTCAGGTCAAAGAACTACTCTGTACTATCGTCACCAGAGAACTGCTATCTGACATTGATATAATATCATCTAGGAGTTCTCGGTGAATCCGTTCAGTGTAATTCATTCTCTAATGAACACCTAAATACAATCCTCGGTTTCAAACACCAATAGCTATTGCCCTCCAACCGGATCAGGAAACGTATACACTAGTCTAATTTGGAGTACCAATGTCCAGTGTCGATACTCCTACCACTAGGAAAATTTAATGATTTTATTATGGACTATCCAGGCCCTACTGTTATGATCCCCATCATTAATCCTGGTAGTCAAGCAAAAATCATACAGGCTTTATCATCATATATTAGCAATACATAATATCATATAAAACTTATACATATGAATGATAAAAACAAATCAGATATCATACTATCATCTCGAGCAAGATTGTTCTATCCATATAGGTCCTCTGCAATTACAATAATTGCCTTTTGGGCACCTATATCCAACAAAATCTAACCATAAACCCCAACCCAACCCTAACCCCAGCCCCAACCCCCAACTCTAACACCTAACCCCAGCCCCACCCCTCAACCATAACCCTTAACCCCAAACCCCAAACCTTACCCCTAACTCGACCCTGAATCCGACCCCTCCCCCGGAACCCCAAACCCCAAACCTTAACCCCCAACCCAAACCCCAAACCTTAATCCTTAAACCCTAACCCTAAACCCCAAACCCTAAACCCAACCCCAACAACCCTAACCCTATCCCCAGCCCCAACCCAAACCCTAACTCCAACCCCAAAATAAACAAAGGTTTTTTGTTTTGGACCCCAAACTTTCATATTTTCAAAAAAGACGCCCCAAACTTGGTTTCTAAAACGGACACCCAAACATCTAAAGTTAACTTAAAAAGACCCCCTACTTAACTGATATTCAGTTTCAATTAACATCCAAACTCCATTAATTAGATATAATCATAGTCATTATGGTTTTTTTACTTGTGGATTAATATCCAATTAATATCAAACATAGACGGAAAGAAGCGAAGGACGTGGAAGAGTTAGGAGACGGCGGTAGAGGAGAAGAAGAGAAATGGAGGAGGAGGGTTAGGGAATGTGGAGGAGGAGAAGTGGAGACAGAGGCGGGAAAGGAGGGTGTTTTGGTGGAGGAAGTGGTTCTAGCAACGACAGTGGAGAGGAGGTGGAGCATAGTGCATGGTGATTGGTGGTGGAGGCATCGAGCATGGGTTGGGGGAGAAGAGGAGGGAGAAGATGGATGATGGAAAGAAGAGAGAGAGTTTTAATGGGGATAGGAGGAGGAGGAAAAGGGTGATGGAGAGGAGAGCGAAAAAAGGAGAGTTTTAAAGGGAAGAGAAGAGGGTGATGGAGAGGAGAGCGAAAAAGGTTTTAATGTAGAGAAATGATGGGAGGAAGAAGATGACTTAATGTTAATAAATATTTAATTTAACTCTAGTTAAGTTAACCAACCCTTTAAACTAACAACACACTGACAGAAGGGTCTTTTTTGGAGATAATTTAGTTGTCTTTTTTAGAAAACCCAAATTTAGGATGTCTTTTTGAAAATATAAAAGTTTAGGGTCCAAAATCCAACAAAAAAAAAAACCAATAAGCAAAAGATGGTTTTATGGTGAAATCTATTTCCATCCGTTGGTTTGGCTGGCCTAATGTTCTTGTAGCTTGTGTTGTGGTTTTCTCTCCCTCTTTTCTTTTATTATTACTAGCAAGGGGACCCCCGTGCAGATGCACGAGGCCGGAGAAAATGTTACGATTTTTTTTTAATATTTTACGTGATTTTTTTTTGGATTTTTTTCAAGTTTTATGTCGAGATTGTGAAGTTTTTTCCGAAGAATCTTTCGGGATATTTCGAAAAAATTTCGTTATAGATCTTTTGAAGATTTTTTCCAAGATTTGCAGGATTTTTCCCCGGATCTTTCGAATATTTTCCCCAAAAATTTTCAAGATTTTGCAAGATTATGAGTCTTTTTGCAATTAAGAAATGTTGGGGAACTTTCTGCATAGCATTTCTACAATTTTCCCAGTATAGGAAAATTAGGAGTCTTTTTGCAATTATTGAGATTTTGGAGGCCTTTATGGAATTTTCCACTATCAGCCAAAATAGGGCTGGAAAATTCCCAAGCTAGCTTTTGCCACATCTGCATGTAGATTGACCTAAGTGGATAAAATTTTAATCACTTTGGCACTATCTATGTCTTCGATCAAGCGTCCTCAATATATGACATTTTTATTATGTTTAACAACCTTCCATTTTTTAAATGCTTGATCCATCACCTGTAATGTATTATATCAATCAAAATTTAACATACATAGATCATTCCATGTGTTAGATATTAGATAAGGTGATCGGAGTGGAACATTGATTTGACGGTCCGATTGGTTATGTAATAGACTGATGGTTTAATATCAGCCAGCGGGTTGATAACCTGTTTTATATATATATATATAGAGAGAGAGAGAGAGAATAATGGAGAAAAGAGGCCATATGAGGGGATTTCCTTCTATGGCATGGATAAAATACAACCTCCGCAATTTTTTCCGACGATCGGCCCCCATCATCTTCATCGTTATCATCTAAGATGTGCGTACACCAAATTTCCACAACTTTTTCACCGTTGATTTAGCAATGTAAAAAGTTCTATTGTTGGTAAACCGTTAATTTTGAACCCACTAAATCAACGGTGAAAAGGTTGTGGAATCACATGAAATTTGGTGTACGCACATCTTAAGATGATAACGATGATGATGATGGGTGCCGATCGTCGGAAAAAATGGCGGAGGTTGTATTTTTTCCACGCCATAGGAGGAAATCCCCTCCTATGGCCTCTTTCCTCCATTAATCTCATATATATATATAGAGAATAATGGAGAAAAGATGCCATAGGAGGGAATTCCCTCCTATGGCGTCGAAAAAATACCCCATCCATCTATTTTTCCGACGATCGGCCCCCATCATCTTCATCGTCATCATTTAAGATGTGGGTACACCAAATTTCATGTGATTCTACAACTTTTTCACCGTTGATTTAGCAATGTAAAAAGTTCTATTGTCGGTAAACCGTTAATTTTGAACCCACTAAATCAACGGTGAAAAAGTTGTGGAATCACATGAAATTTGGTGTACGCACATCTTAGATGATAACGATGATGATGATGGGTGCCGATCGTCGGAAAAAATGGTGGGGGTTGTATTTTTTCCACGCCATAGGAGGAAATCCCCTCCTATGGCCTCTTTCCTCCATTAATCTGATTAATGGAGGAAAGAGGCCATAGGAGGGGATTTCCTCCTATGGCGTGGAAAAAATACAACCCCCACCATTTTTTCCGACGATCGGCACCCATCATCATCATCGTTATCATCTAAGATGTGCGTACACCAAATTTCATGTGATTCCACAACTTTTTCACCGTTGATTTAGTGGGTTCAAAATTAACGGTTTACCGACAATAGAACTTTTTACATTGCTAAATCAACGGTGAAAAAGTTGTAGAATCACATGAAATTTGGTGTACCCACATATTTTTTCCACGCCATAGAAGGAAATTTCATCCTATGGCCTATTTTCTCCATTATTCTCTCTCTCTCTATATATATATCAAAGATCAGAGGCGATCAGAGGCGAATGAGCAGCTCAGACTCGGAAAAAAATCATATGAAGAAAGAACTCGTCGAAACCAGTAAATTGAAGAAGAGGAGGGAAAAATGCAATCTTTGTTTGGGTTAAAGATGGTTGGAGGTATGAATCTGGCAATTGGGATTTGGAGACCCTTCTCTCCATTACAAATTGGTGCAAGGCATCCGCATCGGCCTCGGCCTCTTGGGATCATCGTGGCATCAGCTTCTTCTTCGTCTTCCTCAAATCCTAATTCTAACCCTAATCCTGAGAATGAGAAAGAGAAAGCATCATCGTCGTCGTCGTCGTCGTCGTCGTTCCTATCAAGGAGCCAAACTTATGCTCTTCTCAAGCAACAGATGGCCGTCGCTGCCAAATCGGAGGTAGGTGCCTTCGCCTTTAATTAATTTATTACTTCCCTTTGTTCTTTTCTCTTCTTCTTTTTTTAATCTATTATTTCTATATTTGCTGACGAAGGCTGCCGATTGATGCCTATTCTATCTGTTCATAACTATTATGATATAATTCTGGTTTAGAGTGAAGAATATTTTACCACTGTAGAGTTGTCTCATTTGTATTTTTAATCAGTAGAATAGTTCTCAGGTAGAAGGAAATTGCTTACATCTCGCGATCCGTATATTGACTCGATTGGAAATCTCTAGAATCATGGATCTTTCCTGATACATCCATGTATCTAGAAAATGACACATATTTCCTTATATCTTAGACTAGATATCTCTTATGACTCTTTAGCTTGTGGATTATTCCAGGTTCTAGATATTTCCATGACTTCAAATTACTATTACATCGTAACATTTTTTTTTTGTTCCCAGCAATAGATTATAGACTAATAATCATTTCAGTATCAGTTATTAGATTTCCATGGTTAATATGTTATTGCTATGATTATTATCTTATCAATATTTTGTTTCTATAGGACTACAAAGTGGCTGCTAGAATAAGGATGTCTCTGAAATCTTTTGAAGAGGAGGAGCCAGTTTTGCGACTTCATGGTCTAATGAATATAGCAGTTGAAGAAGAGAGGTTTGAGGTAGTTTTTTCTTTTATTTCATAGCTCTTATTCTTAGAGTTGATTCATGTTTTATTATTGTTGGATTTGAGAATCATTACAAGGATGAGAGCGTCATTCCATATTCAATCTTCTCTAGTTATATTTAAATTGTTCATGAATCTCGGTCATTCTATAGAATTTTACAAACGAGGAGAACATCTTTGAAGAATAAGATGATTTTCAATCGTTTGCAAGCATCGTGGATTGGATTAATCTGTCAAAAACCATTTTTGGCATTTTTAATAGATAGAATATGCAAGCTGTTTTATATTAATGAAATATTTGTTGTTTTGGTATTTTAATGTCACTTTTTGAAACTGTATTGGTTAGAATGAGCTAATTATAGTATGAAAAAAAATTACTTGTAATTAGACAATTCAAGCATGACACTATTGCTGATATGTGTTTTTAATTGTGTTGGGACTGGACATATCATGAAGGATGTGGCCAGATACAGAGATGAGTTGAAGATTGTTGCTCCACGTGCCCTTCTTAAATGCTCTAGCAATGCAACGACACTGGTATTTTCTAGATTTCTAGCATCTTTTGAGTTCATGGTTTTTATATTGATGTCCTACTTTATGGAAAAATGCATTTTTTTGTCACCATTTATCATTTTTGCATGCAGCCTTAGATGAATGTCTATGCTTGCCTTCTCTACCATGATTGTTATAGTAAATCTACTAGGCTAATTCTATGTGAAAGAAGTTTTACTTATTCTTTCTAGTACTATTTCAAGGACAGTTTGCTGTGCATATTATACTCTCTGTTAATAATTATTCACTTGAAATGCTCTGATATTATTCAAACGAACCAAAGCTTCAAACATGCGAGAGAAGCCAAGGTATGTGAAGAAAGTGCAGAGCGTGCTTTGCTATACGTATGAGTTTTGCCAATGCTTTCAGGCTTAAATCAGGCTGGAGTGTTAATTGACGGTTAGGGATACTTTTGATCACCATGCAATATGCAATTCTTTATAAGATATCATTAAATGGGTGCAACAGTAGAATCCACTGTTATTATTAAGGTTCCCTCTTCATTCTGTGTGGCCTCTTCTGGTAATTTTGTTCTAATTTTTATCTATTACTGGTAGGAGACTAATAATGTAAAAATTAAGTGGCAGAAGCTCCTCGAATGGTGATTGGTCTTTACTGTTTTAACTTCTTGATTCCAAGTCTTGAGATATGAGAATATCTCTTTATGGGATTCTTCTGTAGCTTAAACCACCTATTCTTCCAAGAACTCTCTTTCATTAATCTGCTTAGCGATCCCCCAGCAGCGATTTCTAGTATACTAGTGTAGAACCTTTTGTAAAGATTTAAAATAATGTCAAATAAGTTTAATTTGTTTTTCTCTCGTTAGAACCATGTCTTCTTTTCATATGATCTTTTCAATGTGGCAGGGGATTCGTGTACAAGTATATACATTGAGGGACACAGCCTGCCATCCAAGGGTCAATACTTTTTTGCCTATAGAATTAGGATCACTAATAATTCCCACCGCGCTGTGCAACTGCTGAGAAGACATTGGATCATAACAGATGCCGCTGGGAAAACCAAAAACATTTGGTAGTATTCAACATATCGCTTTTGTTATTCTCTTGCAAGCTTGCATTATTTACGTCTCTGCTATAATTTTGTTCCTACAATTTATACATAGTGGAGTTGGTGTAATAGGAGAGCAGCCCGTCATTCTTCCAGAGACCGGATTTGAGTATTCCTCTGCATGTCCGTTGAGTACCCCTAATGGGAAAATGGTAATCTTTTAATTTATTTTCTTTCCCTTATCTCTTGTTTCATGCAAAGAAATGTCTCTAGATCGGTTGAATTGCATGTCTATAAATTCCTTATTTTCCTGTCCCGAAAGAATGTTCTATTACAACAGCCACAATGATTTTACATATAGGCTATGTAAAACTAGAATTTAAGTGCACGTGTAAGAGGAGGAGGGTATGTACTTAAAAAGGAGAAGTTGTAAGTGAGCGATAACAAGAAGGGCTTAGTTGATGTTGGACAGTAGTAAACAAAGAGAACCCCATATGATTTAAGCTCTTTTTATAATATTTAATCCTCTTTAAGTTGTCTGATATGATTTTCATGGCCTAAGATTCAAAATCCATAGCTTGACTGACCCTTCTTTCCTTAAATTGATCAGTCTATGGGGATATTTTTCCTAGCTTACTACGTGGTATTAAGCATCAAGTAATCTATAAATATGCAGGAAGGTGATTTCGAGATGAAACATGTTGATAAGGTGGTAGCATCAACATTCAATGTTTCCATTGCCCCATTTTCCCTTTACACCATTGGAGATGACGATGCCGGTATCCTTGTTTAGAAAGATGGAAACATCTGGTAAATGCTTTTAATTTATGGTTCAAGTAATGAAGGGTTTCATCTTCTTGCTTCGATTCATGCATGTATGATTAACGGGGAAACTCTCCAACGTTCCTCGGGTCCTACAAATTTTGCCTGAAAAGGAAAAAAGAAAGAACTCCATAGGAATTCAAAAACTCCATAGGAATTCTATATGGCAGGTGTATATTTAAGTAGAACTATAGTGATTGTATATCAATACTGATGCCAATAGCAGTTATTCGGTTGGATCCAAATCCAACATGAAAATGATTATATTTAGATGGAAAGAAATATGATACAATTTCATGCCAGTCGGAATTAGTTTATGGACCTAAGAAGCTGAATGCTAGTAAGCCAGTTAATGCAATGATTTGCTTGTACTCCCTTGCTCCTGAAAACAAATTTTACAGGGAATTGATGCTCATGCCTGTATTTTTGTTTTAGTGTTGTTTTTCCACCTTTTTTTCCTCCCTAATTTTCAGTTTCGCTGCAAAAATATACTGTGCACACAGCATGGAGTCTGATCATGAGGAAAAATAAATTGTAATAACCGGTATCCGCTGTACGAAGTATTTTATGTTTTTATAAAAATTTCTTTTAATAATTCTCTAAATATTTTTCCTAGTAACCGTATTTTTAATAAAATATTTTCCTAACTGATTATTTCTAAATTTCTATTTTCAAAGCCAACTTCTTTTAAATTCTTATTTTCCTATTTTAAATTAAACCCTAACCCTATTTTTCCTATCCTATTTTCTATTATCCCAAACCCTAACCTAAAGCCCGACCCGACCCGACCCGATCCCATCTCCCCCTCTTTTCTCGCATTCTCTCTCCTCTCTCTTTTCCTTTTCTCCTTCTCTCCTCTCGATCTTAGCTCCTTAGCAACGGCTCCTCCACGACCGCGCCCTCGCCGCAACTACCCCGAGATCCCCGGCCTCCAAATCCTCAACTCTCTAACCTCCCTCTCCTTATCTCTTCACCTCGTTCCCTCTTCCTCGCACTTTCTCTCTCTTCATCCTTCCCGAGACACCTCGTTGCCGGTAAGTACCCTCCACCAGACTTCACCACCGTCCTTCTCCTTCACCAAACCCAAGCTCCCATTACCGTGACCACCTCGCTCCACCTCCAAGCACTCCGGCCACGCCTTTGAACCGTCGATGATCTCCGCAACCCCACTGCCACCATCGTCGGCATCAAGCCCCCTGAATCCATCATTGCGGCCGCCACCAACTCTTCCATCCTCCCCACCTGCAGCCTAGCCGACCTCCACCTCTACAGAGCTCTGAGCCGAGCCAACACCCCGGGGCATGACGGCCACCTTGCTACCACCTGGACCACCTCACCGGAGCCGCCTCCATCGCCGCCGCCACTACGTCACAGCGAATCTCCCCGTCTAGCCGAGCCTCTAGGTGTATCATCGGGCACTTGAGGCCTTCGCGCTAGCCGTTGTTTTCGAGATCGTACCCGTGCTCATCACCTCGCTGCCACCGTCGTTGAGCTTAAGCTTTGGATCTAGTCGAGACCAAACCCTTGTTGTTACTACTGCCGTGTCATTGCCGAGACGTTGCCGTGCCCGTGCCGTGCTGCGTCATAGCCACTGTCGCGTCCACATCACCATCGTCAAAGACAAGTGTACTCACTTGCTTACATGCTATGTGAAAAAAATAGATTAACATATACAGTTATTTTTACATCGAAAAATATCTTAGTGTTTTCATAATAAACCGTAACAAATAGTTGCATTGAGTCAAGAGATAAACGAGTCTAAAAGCTAGTGATAACGTCATATGGAAATCGTAGAATCAAATAGTATTGGTTTAGTTAAAGAAAACGAATGTTTCGATCACTAATCGTATGCTTAACTTAGATGTTTGAGGCGAACCCTATGCAAAAGCTCATGTCAAAATGGCGGAACTCATGATCGATGAAATCCTGTGTTGATAACGAACATCGTGTATAAATTTGGTTGTAAAATAAAATTGGTTACCCTATAAAACAACATCCCGATAACCTTTGTGAAATCTGAATTTTCTCGGACATGGTAGACCGTTAAATTCATAATAAACCATCTATATATCGGATCATAGCGTTCCATGGCTCGTATCGAATCCAACAGATAAACCTACAACACTCTATAGTTATCTGAATTTTAATAAGTTATGACAACGAAAACTGAGGCGATTCTTGGCTTTAGACTGCAGTCTTGAGCAGAATTACATATCGACACCTGATTCTAATTAATTGTTTAACTCCGTATGGAAATGAAAATATGCGGAACCCTACACCGTTGCGAAGATAATTCTGTTAGCTAACTACAGGTGGTGCCATTCGATTTTACAGTCGTTTGATATTTTAATTGCATTTTAATCCGTCGTGGTGTACTGCAGTTTAGTACAGAGACAGAATGTATATCTTAACCTTAAACGGTGCATATCTTCCTGCATATAGCGGATATTATTGATCCATCTGATGCGTTGGAAACATAATTGATAAATCTAAATATTATCTAACTGCAGCGTCGCCTAATTATAATCCCAACAGAGAGTAAAACGTGTTACGAAACGGACTTCCAGTTTAGAAACATGATTTCCAGCAGTAAACACTGAAAATAGAATGACCGTAGCTCACAAACCTAAAACCCGTTTGACTCGAAACCAATTTTTATGTACAAATAATTAAATATACTGCTTACCCCTTTTATATTGTTTTGCTTAATTCTGCACGTGTGATTTATAGTAAATTTTGCGGGTTATATGACACCAGCTGCCATATTTTATTTGTATCATATTTGAATGCATTATTTATCATATCATGTAGCGGCTATACCCTCATTGAATAGTGGTTATATACATTGATAGCCTGGTGACCGTGTTACATTACCAAATGACAAGTGTTAGTGATTGGATTGTGACAAGTACGTTAGTGTAAAAGCGTGATTGAATAGTGAAAGTGACACGTACTGGTACACAATCAGTGAAACCATTTAGTTATTGCATTGTTGATGCTTATGCGGTGTATATAAGTGTAACTATAACTGGTATGTGACAGATATGGAAGCACTTATATTAGTGTCATAGGTAAGATATCGAGAACTGCCCACTTATCTTGGATACCAGTCGAGACATGCTTGATGGTGACCCTGTCTCCAATTCTCGCGTAGACTTGTTATGGAGTGACTAGTATTTAGATTCATGGTTGGTGTTTGATGTATACCGCGGGGTGTGGGGTAGTTTGAGTGTGGGTTCGATCAACTGAATCTCAGGAGTCCCATTGCCGGTATATTTCATGATTTCATGATTTTAATACTACTGATTCTTACTGACCGTGATTCGGGCCCGTGTTTTCTTTCCCTTGGGACTTACCCTTGGGTTAGAAATACTCCTGCGGTGGTTGACGCTCATACTTGAACTAACGATAGGTTTAGTGATATGGACATTGTATTGATTACTGATTCGATATACATGCTTTACTGTTGTCCTGTACCGATTATTTCATCCTCACGTCATTACTCTATGTTTACTGTTTCATGTTTATCATCATTGCACGTATTACATGTATATATATATATATATATATTCCTATTGTGTCGCTCTGACGATCTGAGTATGCATGCTCAGAGTGAGAAGGGGATTTAGCTCGGATCAGGATCTGCCTTACCTCGAGGAAACTGCGGACATCTAGATCAGCGACGTCAGCGCTATCCTTTTCTTTGACTCTATCTGGTTAGTTTATATATGTTTTTATAGAATTAGTGAGTGCATTTCTCATTACTTGTGCTATGATTACTGCTTGCCACGTACTACCGGAAGCCGAAGTGTGACTACGGCGAGATATTTTTTTAACCGCAGGAGCATGGCTGGCTTTGTCACCTCCCGTATTCCGTATTTTGGGAAGCGGGGCGTGACATAAATGAAGGGGGAAATTATACTAAACCCCCATTAATTTTAGTTATTCTTCAGACAAAATCATTGAACTATATGATATACAAAAGAACATTAATGAATTGCCATTTCCCCTTTCATATAAATGCTAGTTCAATGGTTTTATCTGTAAGTTATATAGTATTATAGTTTAATGGTTTATTTGAAAATGAACGACACTTCATCTGGTTTGAGTATAATTTACCACCAAAAAATGGTGTTGGGGCCATGGAGGGATGGCTTGTCTTGGGACAATTAAGCGAAGCTGCTACTGGGAATCGGCCACCTTTTATGAATTAAACCGGCAATCTCTCACAGAAAAGAAATTATAGCAATAAATAAAGCCAATTAAAAGAAGCAAAAGTGTCGTTGCATAAGTGATGCGGTGTGAGCTTTCTAGGGAAAGCCTTTATCACTCTTGCTAGAATTATGTGCAATATATAATATTAAGGAAGAAAGAAATATCTTCCAAAGTTTAGCATCTTTCATTAGCCGTCCTTCGTTAAAGAAATGGCACCTTGCTTCACATCTATTGTTGTTCGGATTAGGAAAGCCACTCTTAAATTGAATTGAGTACACACATGAAGAGATGTTGCTGAAATTTCCAATTAAGAAATGGGTTGTCTTTTTTGTTTGTTGCTTTCTGTAATAATAAATCTGCATGATTATTTCCTCTCTCTTTTTTCTTTTTTGATGTTATGGTTTCCGTTGATTTGTTGAATACCCCATCTGTTACTTGTGTTTGAGAGCTTTTCCTTCACCATTCCTCTCCATACATCTTTGTATATATAATAAGGGATCGAATTAGTTGTAGCAAGAGTGCATAGAGAGGGTTTATTTGTTTCTAAAATTCTATCCTCTTTCTGTCACATTTCTAAGTCTTGTCTTATTTGCATCATCTATGTAGTCTTGGCTTCATTTCCATTGAAATAGATTTTATTACATTCTGCGGTTCAAACTCTTATTGATGCAATTTGGGAGAATTCAGAATAACACCAACTGAAAAAAAGAAGAAAGAAAGCAAAAAGGGGGTGCTCGTGCCTGTCAAAACCTGAGTGGTGAATAATTGCGACATGCATTTCTCAACAGGACCTTCAGAGCATTCCTGGCATCCGACCATGAGTGGTACTAATCCCGACTACTACTGGTTAAAATTGGAGAGTTATGTTATGTGCACTTTTAGTGTTGATTCCATTATCATAGCATCCTTTTTTATCTGGAAATATGAAGGCAGTTCTAACTCTCAAAGAGGAGAAGAGAGAGCATTAGTCGGTACTCTTTACGACGATGAGTCATGGAAGCCATGCCTTATAGTAGTCCATCCGGCTTGGCTGCTGGCATTTCAACTTGTCTCATTCTTTTTGCTTCTGGCATTGCTCATCAGTAATGTTGTTATCGACGGTGCTGCCATATTCTATTACTACACTGGGTAAGCTGATTTTACTTCCCATTTTCATGTTGACATTCAGATACTATTTACTAATTTATTGTTCAAAGTTGTACATTTGAGATAAATACCTCCCTCCTGATTCCTTTAAATGATTCCTAATGATCCTTCTGCTTGTAACCATGTATTTTGGGGTACGTCCTTTGCATAAACGTATATCTTATTGTGCAGGGTGTGTGCAGTGCAAGCTGTGTGTGCGGGCGCACATGCGCATGGACACACTTTTGGGATGTAAGGCTGTTATCTCCCATCATGTTCCTCTATTGTTTTTTTAGTCCGATTATCCTCATATTATATTGATATATTCATGCCAATTTACATATCTTTCACTTCAGCTTGGTTCTTCGTTGTCCGTTTATGGTTGCCACCAATATATCAATGAAGTGGGTGGTGACTGGATAGATGATCGTACAAGGTTAGATGCAGAGAACAGCGTGTATGGATCTACCACAAGTGGTAGGAGTTGAAATGAACACCACCTGACCATAAAATATTCCAGTTTCCATGAAGAACATAATGTTCGAAAAGTTGCTGGGCTTTGGGGTTATGTGTTCCAAAGTGCCCCCACCCCCACCCCCACTTCACTGATATAATCTATTCTGGTAAGAGACTAATAACGTAAAAATCAAGTGACAAAAGCTTCTCGATTGATGATTGGTCTTTACTGTTTAGTCATACTCTAGGATGGACCTTGATAACTACCATGTTGGGTGAACGTATTTCTTTTTTATTAATTACAGCACTTCAAATCAAGATTAAATACTAAAGCCAATTGGTTGTGTTTCTCCTCTTTTTCTTTTTCTTTTTATTTTGGGGGGGGGGAGAAGGGGGGGGGGCATTATTAAGGTAATCAAACAGACATATTTAAAGAACCCTTTGAATTTTGGCGAAATTTACAACACCCTAATGTATTTTGGAGGACCCTTTGTGTTTTCTCCCTTTGTATCTTGAAAACTAGCGGCATATTCATTTCATTAATTTTAAAGTAGACTAACCAATTTTTGATATCAGGAACTTCAGTTTGGAAGATGTTATGCATTTAATAGACTCGCGCATATTTCGTTATTGCATGATTCACAATCCTGTTAATGTCTACTTGACCACTTTACCATCCCATCCTTCCTCGCTGGGAGGTATCACTCCAAGAAATAAAATTAGGAGGTTTGCAACCATAGTAATAGTTCCTATAATTAGAGAGAAGATCTCCACTAGCTTCTGATGGAGGCGTGATCTCCCTCAGATGTTGTCCTCCGTCGATCTGATAGCGAGCGGTTTTGAGCGGCTGGGATTTGTTTTGGGGGTTGTTGAGCGCCTGGATCTCAATGGGTTGTTGGAAGTTGCTGAGACTGAGCTACCTGCAAGGGAAGTCCCGAGATGGGGAACCACTGCAGAACTCTCCGACGATCAAGTTAGTATCAGGGAATAAGAGCAGCGTAGTGGTCTATTGGAATGAGTTCGAGTTACCTGGGTCGTCTGAAAGAGGGGTTTATATAGTGGTCGTGTGGAGCGAGTCGACGCGAGATCCTCGCCGTCAGTTACGCCCCTGCGTTATCCCCGCATTAATGGCGGGATACGCTCATTAATGGGGGGCGATATCTCTCCTTGACGAGATACGCGGATCCGTTGCGGGGGCGTTTGGGCTCCGCGCTCTCGGTTGATCGGAGAAGTCGAGGACGAGCCGTGAGGCCGAGGAAGCTCAGGCCTTACAACAGCTCGGAGACGAGCAGGGAGACTGAAGAAGCACGGTTGTAGCATTGCTCGAAGGTGAGCTGTTGGTTGTTGGTTGTTTGTTAGGTGAATATGGAAGGTACTCAGGGAGGTCTCCGAAAGGTCGGATGCATTCTTGGAGACGAACTCCCGAGGAACGTCCCCAATGCATCTTGTTTATTCCACCTCCGTAGCCCTCGGGACACGTCATCCGCCATGTGTCACAATCTGAGGAATTCCTACTTGTGAGCATCATCATTAGTCCCCCACTCTCATTCCGACTTATTTTACAGGTCGGGTCGAGAGTGGCATGATAGGTTTTCTCTGCTCAGCTTGGCGCCGAGAATTCTTCGTGGTGGATTGTCTGAGAACGACATGGCATTTGGTGGTTGCGTCGTTTCGATCTTTGAGTCCGTATGGCGTTTCACCGCGCGTCTAAGTTTTCGCGCGTATCCCTGATGACGTCAGTGGATCGTTGAAATGATTGCGCTTTAAAGAGGGGGCGCCGTTTCACTCGATCGTCGGTAGGGGTACGGGCCACGTGTCCGACGTCGGTTGGCGGGCGCGACAGGTTGTCTTGGACTCCTGCAACGAAAAGACGTCCGCAATGGTCGACTGCCACATGGAGCCTCGACGGTCGCTAGGCGCGACATTTCGTTTTGGCGGGAATGGATCTGGGCCGAAGAATGCTCTCTTTGGGTGTATAAATAGGAGGGGACCATCCTAGGGCCAACACTTTGCCTCAAATATCTTTCATTGTTTGAAGATTGCTCGGCGTACCTCCGCTTAGATCGGATCTTTTGTTGAATTTTCCTCGGCGAGTTCCTTTCTTTGAATCAGATTAGATGTCTTCCTCCAAGGAGTCTGCAGATGTAGTTAGGGTAGAGTCGGACGATGAGGCTCCGGTTGCTGGGACCGAGTTCAGTGGGTCTTCCTCCTCTTCGGCTTTAGATAGCCGAGAGGGTTCTTCTGCGTCTTCTGCGTCGGGCTCGCCCCCTAGAGTCAGGGCCACCCTTGTCACTCGCCGTTGAGCGGTGACAAGGGCTCTCAAGGTGCGCATCGGGAACATCCGTGATGCGCCCTCCGTTTTGAATCGCGTGGCCGAGCTTTCCGACATCCGGACTCGAGTCCATGTTCAATCTAATTATTCATTCCGTTTAGCCAGCGAGGGTGAGCAGGCAGACCAGGTGCGGGGTAAGGAGATTGCTCTGTATCTAGAAGCATTCCGGGCAGGAATGCGTTTGCACTTCTCATCCGAGGTTCGTGCGGTGCTTCATTGCTTATGTCTTGCCCCGAGCCAGCTAGCACCGAACTCTTGGAGGATCTTTCTCGGATTTCTGGTCCAATTAAAATTTAATCGGATCCCTTTCAGTTTGACCCTTCTCTTGTCTTTTCTTTGTAATAAAAATCATCCCGGTACCAGTAAGCAAAAGCCGAGCCGGGTGTACTTTTCGTTTAAAAAAAAACGTAAGGGTGAGACGGCCGGATCGGGGGTAGTGGTCCTTCCTTCTTCCATCCATGAATGGAAGGAGAAGTACGTTTTCGTCAAGCCACCGAAGGGCGAGGATTGGCCTGTGCCCACACAGTAGCACAGGGCCGACTGCCCGAGGTCAAGGAGTCGACCTCCTCCGAGGCAAGGGTGGTGTCCCAGTAGGAACCGATCTAGTGGGCTGATGTCTTGCTTTTCGAGCAGTTACTGAGCTGGGCTGGGCTCAGTCCTGCGCATTTTTTGGGTAAGTTAGGATTTTTGATGATCTGCTTAGACTCTGCTAAATTTTTTTTGCCGTTTCAGTGTCGCCGACCTTTTTCTCCCGTGTGTTCTTTTTTTTGCAGAGCCCATGAACCGATCAAAAATCATGGCTGCCAAGGCCCAAGGAAGAAAGACCGGTGGCGTAAGCTCGTCCTGGCCCGGTCCAAGCGCGGCCCCGAGGCAAACTCCTCCGGCAAAGCCTTCCGCAGCACCCCCAGTCTCGGAGGAGCGCCGCGGGGGCAGAAGCACGTGCAGGACTCGGCGCCCCGGGTAAGGGAAGAGTCTCCCCCGCTGAGGAAGTCCCCTTCAAGAGACAGAAGCGGGTGGTCTCTCGACCATCCCCTTACCGGGATCCAAGTGCAGGAGGACGACTTCTGCATTGAGGTGCCCTCGGGGCTATCTTGTAGGGTTACTAGGCACTCTAATAAGGTTGTACAAGGCATCAACCATGCCGGATTTAAATTTTAGCCGTGCCGAACAACCCTAAACAAGATCTTTAAACTAGAGATTAGGCGAAACAAAGCATGTTAAACACTTTAATATCTAAGAGTTTGGGATTACAACCTTTGTAGTCCGGTCCTTAACTTCATAAGCTCCGTGTTGAAGTCCCTTCGCTGCGATCATCATGTACCCGGACTCTAGAGAGGCTCCGCGATGAGAATGATGCAAACTTGCTTCCGATCTTCGATAACAAAGATGATCTACCTTGAAGTTTCATTAACACAAGCTCTCACTTATAAATGAAGTGAACACCCTAATCTAAATGGCTATGATATATTAGGATGATGAAGTAGGAATTTAGCTCTATTTTATTTTCATAATCTCACCCATTTTCATCACAAGAATCAAAGCTAGAAAGCTTTGCAAGAAGGAAGAAGAAGATGAACAATGAATAATCTTTTTGTGATGAATAATGAATTGTCATGATAATTGGTTATGCAACCATGGTTGCTAATATCAAATGAGCTAACCTTTGTAGAGAGTTAACTAAGGTTGAGGGTGTGGTTTGGGTTACAAAATATCAACAAAATATCTTAGCTCATGACAAAAAGAAAAGCTTCTAAAAGCTTCAAGAATGAGCTAACCCAAATCAAACCCTAATCTTGTTTAATCTCCACTAATCATGTTGCATTAGTAATTATAACATATTACAATATTATATATCACATATATAATATATTTTGTAACAAAAGAAAATAATACAGTTAACATATATCGCATATATATCAATGTATTACCCGAGTGAGAAAATGAATCAATAAGTGAGCTAATATTAGTTAATGTAATTTAATATATCAAATATATAATTATACATTAAATTATCAAATCAACACTTGATCCGATAATCCGGCTATTTCACAAATAACCGACTAATATAATCTGTATCAGTTCATCGAATCAACACTTGATCTGATGACCCGGCTATATCTCATATATCCGGCCGATATCTCATATCGTGAGAATCTAATACAGTATCACATACACGTATTGTTCTCGGTCCCGCACATATCATATATGTGCTCCTACTCCGTTTTGCCTGAGCCAAGAAACCTCTGTGTAGGACTCTAAAGAATCGTCAATACGCCGACAGTAGGTAATGATCATATCAAACACCCACAAACTGCAAGCGGTCAGCTAAACGTAACAGCCACCCAGGTATTGAGCGATCAGAAGACCAACAAGCAAGCCTATACATTCTCCTGCGAATCCAATCAGTAACACTCCCGTACAGTCCGGTCTCTTCGTCTGATATGTCGCATATCTCGTCTAGGGGTGGTAAACGTCAGACCCCAGTAGCTTGATAAGTCGTGTCGATATGAGGTCTATAACAGTTCGAGAAACTACTGATAACACTTACCAGTAAATCTCAGCAACCCTGCCCAGGGATTTCCAGTTATAGCCAATCGAACACAGCGCAACATCAACTCCCTATACCGGGAGAGACGAATCCCCTCCTATCGCTCATTGCCTCCATGTGATTCGGGACTGTACCCAAAAGCCACCTTTTTGCACGCCCTCTTAGACGTGGTATGATGGAAATCAAAGCACAGTGGGAATCACACAAGACTCTATGACGATCTCGGGTCTACAGACTAACCTGTACCAGTGTCACCGGAGAACTGCCATCTGACGTTAGGTATAATACCATCTGGGAGTTCTCGGCGAGTCCGTCCAGTGTACCCAGTCTCTACTGAGCACCCGTACACCATCCTTGATGTCAAACACCGATGGATATGGGATCATCCATCGCCCATCATATGGGTCAAGATGCGTATACGCTAGTCTACTCTGGTGTATCGATACCCTGTCTCGATACATTCTCGACTAGGAACAGTTATAGAATGTACTCGTCGACTACCGTGGCCCTACTGGTATGATCTCATCATAGTCCCAGTAGTCGAGTACATATCTGACATGGGGAGGTAGCGTCATGGGGGTTTGCTTGACACCACTGTCTCCTTCTTAATCAATGAGAGTAGGTGGACTATCCCACCCGGCCGGAGGCTCTTTCTCATATATTGATATTTTAAAGATCCTTCCTCCTATCTTTCCCGCTGATCTATCTTAAGGGCTTTATCAACATGTAACATAGAGACAATCAGAGTACATGTTAAGATAAAGTGCAACCAGATAGCATACTATCATGTCGAGCAAGAAAGTCCTCCCTATATATGTCCAAGCATCCATTACAATATACATCACATGCACAGTAATGGCCTCTAGGGCATACATATAACTAACAATCTTCCACTTGCACTAGGGCCATCTGTTGTGGTATCACATACCCAACAATTAGCCGTGGTTGAAGTATCTCATACTCAACCATCCCATAAAAGTCTCTACTGGGAAAAGGCCTTTATGAGTAGATCCACGCTGTTGTCCTCTGTGTCTACTCTCCTAATCTCGATCTCCCTGGAGATCAACCATCTTCATGATCAGGTGATACTGCCTAAGAATTATATCTGGATTTCTGATGGGATGGTAGTTCCTTGGCTAAAGCCACAACTCCATTGTCACACAATGGTAGGAACGAAGTTCATCTCATGAACTTATATATATCCAGACTGCCTCTTTGGTAGCATCCTTGGTAACGATGTATCTTGCCTTTAATCGTCTAGTAAGTCACGGTATCTAGCTTGGAACTCTTCCAACATACCGTCCCTCCACTGAGAGTAAAGACAATGCCTGCGACTGACTTTCAGTCGTCCTTATTATTCTGGAACCTTTCCAGTGATTCTCCCCAGGATCGATTGATACCATCTCACTACAACTAGTGAGTATCCTAACATCCAATTAGATCTATCTCATAGATCCAAAACCCAGGATTTAGTAGGTATCACTTTGATCCTATATGGAGAATCCTTGTGATAAGCGGAGATTGATCGAGCGTAGCATAGGAAACACCTTCCCTATCAAGAGTATGTCATCCACGTACTCTACGAGGATCATGACCATACTCCCTACTACTTTTTTTGTATATACAAGGTTCATCTACCATTTTGATGAAGTCAAACTCTTTGACCATCACATCAAAACAGACGTTCCAACTCCGCGATGCCTGCTTTATCTCATAAAACATCTTGCACACGTTTCCGCTGCTCCCACTTTTTACGAAGCCCTTTGGTTGTGTACTTATAGACGTTCTATTCTAAAACATCATTTAGAAAAGCAGTCATGACACCCAACCACCGGATATCGTAGTCATGGTATGTAGCAGTGGCAAGTGGGATCTGGATGGACTTAAGCATAGCTTTGAAAGTCTCAACTTTTCCATGTACACCAAGTAATCTTCTCAAGATTTACTTGCTCCTGATGGGGATTTAACCCTTCAGATAAAGCAACCAAAGTCCATACTTTGTTGATGTATAAGGATTCCATCTCAGATCACTAAGCATCCAGCCATTCTTACAGAGTCCCACTCCTGATGGCCTGCTCGAAACTAGTTGGGTCATCATCTCATGATGTAATCCTTGCTCCCACTGTTATAGAGAAACCGAAGTATCTCTCAGGTGGGTGAGGAACCCTACTAGATCGGCGGAGAGGCTGAGGTTTGTTGGAAACTACTGAATCCTTTGGTTCAACCAAATCATCAGCTGCAGTTTTGTATAGCTGGAACTCTTTCTAGTTCTACCTCATGACCACTAATTTCTTCACAAGAAATTCCCTTTCACAAAGGTGGCATGTTGAGAAACAAAACATCTTTTGTTTCTCGGTTAGGTAGAAGATATTGCCTTGCGAATGTTTGGGATATCCAACAACTTTCACAGATCTGACTTTGCCTCGAGCTTGTCCGGATTATGCTTTTAGACATAGGCTGGACAACCCTAAATCTTAACATACTTAAGATATGGGCTCTTCCTATTCCATATCACATATGAAGTGACAGGCAACTGATTTGATTGGAACCATATTCAATAGGTATGCAGCTTCTCAAGTGCATAACTCCCAAAAGAAAATAGTAAACTCAGTAGTACTCATCATAGAGCACACCATATCACATAGGGTGCTATTGCTCCGTCCCGATATACCATCGTGCTATGGTGTATACGGAGGAGTAATGCTGAGAGAGAATCTCATTCTCCTTTAGAATAGTCCAGGATTTCCGTGCTCAAGTATTCTCCTCCTTGATCTCATCAAAGGACATAATACTTATACCCGTTTCTGGTTCTCTATTTCTAACTTATATTCATTGAATTTCTCAAAAGGTTCAGACTTGTGTTTCAACAGGAACACATGTGCGAATCTTGAGAGACCATCAGTGAATATAATGAAGTATAAAGAACCGGTCTTGGCATGTGTAGACAGGGGACCTTACATACATCATTATGGATCAATCCCAAGAGTTCACTAACTCTTCTACTGTTTCCAATAAACAGAGCTATGGTCATCTTATCTTTGTGACATGACCAGCAAGTTTCACAAGATGTAAATTCAAACTAATTTAAATATGCATCTAAATGTAACTTCAGCTAGTCGGGTCACATTGATATGACCTAGTCTACAATGCCTCAAGAAAGATTCGTTAATTTCTGAACTCTTCCTCTTGTGTGTGTCTGTATACTAAGAACTGTAGTTTGATTTAGAACGTCTATGCTTTTAGATAACGTGCCTGATCCGATCAACTCTTGATATAGGAAATGTTCAAAACATTATCCAACAATACAAAATTATATCCTTCTTTACTAATAAAGAGACTAATATGATGTTGTATATCAGGTTCGGTATCTAATAACATTCGTTCAGAATCAATGTATTTGCTAATACAGGGTGATAACTACCAACAGACTTGGCTGCAACACTTGCACCGTTTCTATCTCATGAAACTTATCACCCGTTCTCAGTCTTCTACCTTTCTGTAGCCCATGTAACAGATTACATTTGTGGGATCCTGATCCGGTATCAAATACCTAGGACGTAAAGGATATTGAGAAACAGTTCTCTGTAATGAACACACCTGAATAAGATGCATCAGCATGCTCTTTTTCGTTTGGGCGGCATGGGAATTCTGGTAATCCCCTATTTCCTGCTCTGCCTTATAACAATTATAAGTTGGAGCGGGACCAACGTTCCCCAGCTCAGTATAACAAGCGGGTTCGGTCAATACATCCGTATTATTATCTTGATTAAGGCGTGATATGTCGTTACCTGGAGAGAGAGAAGAAAACACTCGGCGTATGCTATTACAAAATTAGATTGGTTATCTAATATATCTAATCAAGATGTCTCCCACTGTTTTAGTCAAATCTTCCTTCAAACCCTAAAAGGAAAGACTAGCCGGGATTAATTACATGCTACAAGTTCGCTAATTTTTCAGCCAGGCTAGTGCCGGTACTTTGAGGGAGGTTCCCCGTGCTTTCGCACGGACCTAATTAAAGTAAACCTCGTTTTCCCAGGGGCGTAACCGCGTTAACACCTTTCTAGACACCTACTTGATCGGCTAATTGTAATGTGTAAAACTCTCCCAGGAATAACTCTTACACGCAGCGGGTATCGGGATCCAACTATCTCATAGAAGGTATGCAATCTCATTACAAATTTCAACACTTGAAATTCCCAATAATATTTTACCCCTAGCGTCCTATGATCTTGACGGAGGTCAACAAACCATAAGCTGCTAGTCAAGTTCTATCCGTCATTTCCTGATAGAATTAAACCCACCCGCACGACCCTTGACGGAGGTCAACAAGGCCGCATGACTACCCTAAAACAATCTGCATCATATGCATAAACAGATAAATACTAGTTAGCTACCGCACACTACGTCTTGACGAAAGCCAACAAACGTAGTACGAATACTATGAAGTACTTATCTGAAATGATGGAGGGCTACGACAGGTTTTTAAGAAAACCCTTTGCGTAATGAACTTGATATCGTTGTAGAATCGAGTGATTTTGAATGGAATGTTTTTGAGCCCTTTTCTAGTTTTGCTAAAGAGGCCACTCACGGTGAATGGATCGTCGGCTCTTTCCTCATCGATTAAGGTGCAGGATATTTCACAAATATCACTATGCAAAGCAAAAATTATAGAAACAATCAAAAGACAAACCGAGTTTGTAGCATCTGCTAGTTTCGCTAAAGAGGTCACTCCCGGTGAAGGGATCTCGGCTCTTTCCTTATCGAATAAGATGCTGGATGTTCTACAAGGAACACCGCTATGCAAAGCAAGAACTAGAGCTATCAGTTTTTAAACAAGTTTCTACAACATCTTTAGGTTTGTTTTAGTTTCATTAATCTTATTAACGAAGTCCCATTTTATTATGCTTCACAAGCATCACATTTAAAATGAAATCAGCAATATAACATATATCTCATATATATAATATAAACATTCGTCTCAGGCAGTAATATGATCTCATCACAGAACATTGCAGCAGAAGAAACATATATGAAATATTGGATATACTAGGATGTCCGTGTTTTAATACGAGCCTGTATAAAACACGGATTCCATGGTCGCGATGAATAGCCAAATCCACATCCCTAGACCCCTACGAGAGCGGCAAGCAACACTGTCAATTCTAGGGTTAGGAGACCCGGTCTCGACTCCTCGAGATGGTCTCCCACTGGACCCTAGAACCCGGTTACTTATGCTCCCCGCCTTGGGTCTACCTAATGCGGAAAAGTAAATAATATACAATGGTGACATCATCCTCATCCCGGAAGTGCCCCAATAAAAGAATATTACATACAAATGAATTTTACATGAATGGAAATGAAAAACTCTCATCTCACATAAAACCCCCGGCTATTCAAAAACGACGATCCAATATAACATATCACAGCAACACATAATATCTCATATCATCAACGTAAGTAAGTATGCATACACCGATTGTCGTTGATGTATAGCAACGAAAACCGGCGATACAACCACATACTACACTTACGATCGCAGAAAAGAAAGTGTAAAACCACAACAGTTGGAATCCGCAACCTCCTTAGACATCGCATGCCTAACCAAATGAATTCCTTAGACATCTCATGCCTAACCATTATAAACCCCGCATTTTAGTCTCATTATCGAAAACACTTTTCAATATCTATCGGGCAATTCAACAAGATTCCCGACATTTTGATCGAATGCTCGTCGCAAACTTTAGTAGACGGCCGCACCCCCGATGCCGTCGACGAAGTGCACCAAGGAGGAACACTGCTGCCGCGAGCACCCGAACGGATGCTTTTGGCGACGGGGTTCTTCTACAGTCACTTGGTCGGGGCTATGGGGCGTGGCTGTCTATTAAGTTTACCCGGCGAGTATCCGCGTACGCTACGTGATTGCGACGGACTTTTGATCACATCAAAATTCCGTAGCAACCGATCATCTGAGACTGAACTGCTAGATTTATAACATTCAAATTAGTTATCTCATAACTGCTTGTGGATTCCAAATATTGTATCACATTCCAGATAAATAGACAATGTTAAACTCTCCGATCGAATAATCAAACATCCAAGTTTTCCCAAATGGTTCTCAACACTTGAAATTAGTTTAAAAACATCCTTCACATGCCACAGTACCAATGGTCCAGCCGTAAAAGGGTCAAGCCAACGCCTCACATGTGGCAACGCCGTACTGCCACAAATCCTAAGGTTTAGAGGCGGTTCAGACGGTCACATAATCGAGTTAAGGTTTGTTGTCTTCTAGAGGGTCCACCGCGTTACATGCACGACTTAGAACGTTCTTAAACTACGGAAAAATCCAACACTTGGAAATTTTCCGGCAGGGGAAAAAGTGAGTTATTGATATCCGTTCGAACTTTTTAACATGTTCTAAAAAATTACCCGGACAAAATAAACAAAGTTATAGTTTCCGATCGAATCAACGAGCTCCCAATACAACCCAGAAAACTCAACACTTGAGTAAAATTAAAAATACCCAGAAGCATCAGGAAGTACCTACGGATCAACCCTGCCAATACGGCGCCATAACTCCCAAGTACGGCCGCGGAACCGCCGCGGGAAGCATGCTCCTGCCGCGGTTCCGCGGCGCCTTCAGGGAGTTAGGGTGTCGTATTTTAGGGTAATCCTTAGAATTTCCTGCTGATTTTTTTGAGTATTTTTAAAATGAAAAAATCAACATTTTTAGAAAATATCCAGAGAGGGGTTTAAACCGGGTATTCGGAGTTCGATCGGACTTTAAACTTCGCCTGGACTTCGCCTAAAGCTCTAGCTTGTCTCTGATACCACTGCAGGGTTACTAGGCACTCTAATAAGGTTCTACAAGGCATCATCCATGCCGGATTTAAATTTTAGCCGTGCCGAACAACCCTAAACAAGATCTTTAAACTAGAGATTAGGCGAAACAAAGCATGTTAAACACTTTAACATCTAAGAGTTTGGAATTACAATCTTTGTAGTCCGGTCCTTCACTTCATAAGCTCCGTGTTGAGGTCCCTTCGCTGCGATCATCATGTACCCGGACTCTAGAGAGGCTCCACGATGAGAATGATGCAAACTTGCTTCCGATTTTCGATAACAAAGATGATCTACCTTGAAGTTTCATTAACACAAGCTCTCACTTATAAATGAAGTGAACACCCTAATCTAAATGGCTATGATATATTAGGATGATGAAGTAGGAATTTAGCTCTATTTTATTTTCATAATCTCACCCATTTTCATCATAAGAATCAAAGCTAGAAAGCTTTGCTAGAAAGAAAAAGAAGATGAACAATGAATAATCCTTTTGTGATGAATAATGAATTGTCATGATAATTGGTTATGCAACCATGGTTGCTAATATCAAATGAGCTAACCTTTGTAGAGAGTTAACTAGGGTTGAGGGTGTGGTTTGGGTTACAAAATATCAACAAAATATCTTAGCTCATGACAAAAAGAAAAGCTTCTAGAAGCTTCAAGAATGAGCTAACCCAAATCAAACCCTAATCTTGTTTAATCTCCACTAATCATGTTGCATTAGTAATTATAACATGTTACAATATTATATATCACATATATAATATATTTTGTAACAAAAGAAAATAATACAGTTAACATATATCGCATATATATCAATGTATTACCCGAGTGAGAAAATGAATCAATAAGTGAGCTAATATTAGTTAATGTAATTTAATATATTAAATGTATAATTATACATTAAATTATCAAATCAACACTTGATCCGATAATCCGGCTATTTCACAAATAACCGACTAATATAATCTGTATCAGTTCATCGAATCAACACTTGATCCGATGACCCGGCTATATCTCATATACCCGGCCGATATCTCATATCGTGAGAATCTAATACGGTATCACATACACGTATTGTTCTCGGTCCTGCACATATCATATATGTGCTCCTACTCCGTTTTGCCTGAGCCAAGAAACCTCTGTGTAGGACTCTAAAGAATCGTCAATACGCCGGCAGTAGGTGATGATCATATCAAACACCCACAAGCTGCAAGCGGTCAGCTAAACGTAACAGCCACCCAGGTATTGAGCGATCAAAAGACCAACAAGCAAGCCTGTACATTCTCCTGCGAATCCAATTAGTAACACTCCCGTACAGTCCGGTCTCTTCGTCTGATATGTCGCATATCTCGCCTAGGGGTGGTAAACGTCAGACCCCAGTAGCTTGATAAGTCGTGTCGATATGAGGTCTATAACAGTTCGAGAAACTACTGATAACACTTACCAGTAAATCTCAGCAACCCTGGGCAGGGATTTCCAGTTATAGCCAATCGAACACAGCGCAACATCAACTCCCTATACCGGGAGAGACGAATCCCCTCCTATCGCTCATTGCCTCCATGTGATTCGGGACTGTACCCAAAAGCCACCTTTTTGCACGCCCTCTTGGACGTGGTATGATGGAAATCAAAGCACAGTGGGAATCACACAAGACTCTATGACGATCTCGGGTCTACAGACTAACATGTACCAGTGTCACCGGAGAACTGCCATCTGACGTGAGGTATAATACCATCTGGGAGTTCTCGGCGAGTCCGTCCAGTGTACACAGTCTCTACTGAGCACCCGTACACCATCCTTGATGTCAAACACCGATGGATATAGGATCATCCATCGCCCATCATATGGGTCAAGATGCGTATATGCTAGTCTACTCTGGTGTATCGATACCCTGTCTCGATACACCCTCGTCTAGGAACAGTTATAGGATGTACTCGTCGACTACCGTGGTCCCACTAGTATGATCTCATCATAGTCCCAGTAGTCGAGTACATATCCTAAGGGCTTTATCAACATGTAACATAGAGACAATCAGAGTACATGTTAAGATAAAGTGCAACCAGATAGCATACCATCATGTCGAGCAAGAAAGTCCTCCCTATATATGTCCAAGCATCCATTACAATATACATCATATGTACAGTAATGGCATCTGGGGCATACATATTACTAACATATCTGTGGCCGACAGCTTGCTGGTGGACATGGAGAAGTCAGCCAGGACCAAGATTCCCCGGGACATAATGAAGGCCCAAGTGGCCGCCATAGCGCAGGAGACGATTCAGGTCGTTATCTAGCTTTCTTTGAAAATTCCTTAAGTTTTATTTCCTTTGTTCTAGTTTTTTAACACGTTTGCTGTTTTCCTCATGTCCTTCAGCACCACGCTCTCCACGTCGCCATGGAGTCCAAAGAAATAGCTCTGGCAATGAAAAAAGCGGGCGAATCCTCCTGGCGGGAGGAAGAGTTTTGCTTTCAATTGCAGCAAGCGGAGGAGAAGGCGGCTCTCCTTGACTCGAGATTGGTCGCTGACGATCTCAAAGCTGAAGGAGTCTCTTCTAAACGAGTCAAACCGGGTTATCCAAGCCAAGATGGACGAGACAAACGGCCTCTACAATGCTATGAAAAGGTCGAGGGATGCCATCAAGAAGGATGCTCGGGCGGCTTTAGAGGCGGCGAAGCTTGCTGAGAGCCGGACGGAGAAGGCCGTGGAGGAATACAAGACGTCTGATCAATTTTATCTTGATCTCGCCGAATCCGCGGCCGTCGGGTGGCATAAAGCCTTCGACGCCGTCAAGGAATCTATGCCGGAGTTCGTCGACGGTGAGCTCCGCGCTAGGTTCCCCCTCGCCGAGGAAGTGCCGCAGGGGGAGGCGCCGAGCTAGCTGTGGGAAGCGAGGCTGTCGGTGGAAGCGCCGACCCTAAGGTCGCTGTTTTGGCTCCCGATGGTGGCGTCGAGCAGGGTGAGATCCCGGCCGATCGGGCGGTTTGAGCTATCCCCCTTCACAATTTTTCTTGTATATATTTTTTAAAGAATTTTGTAAGCTTTCGGGCATTTTTGTAAGGCTGAGAAGCTCACAATACCTTTGTACATAATTTTTATAAGGCTGAGGAGCCCACAATACCTTTGTACATTATTTTGATTATAAATAATGTATTTTCCTTTGCTTAAATGTCTGATCATCCTGCAAGCACTTCAGCACGTAAGTCTTTTCATTTTGCAAGTACTTTTAGCTCGTAAGTCTCTTTATCTTGCTCGTGCTAGGTCGATGTCCACCCTTTCTATGTGACGATCGTTCATTGAGTATGAGTCGAACGATAGCCAAGTGTAGGAAGGTGTGTATCCTCCCATTCCCCGGAGTCAAGGTGGTGATTGCGCATCTAGTATGGGTCGAACAATAGCAAATTGTAGAAATGTCGGTATCCTCCTTTTTTCCGGAGTCAAGGTGGTGATCGCGCATCAAGTATGAATCGAACGATAGCCAAGTGTAGGAAGGTCGATATTCTCTCTTTCCCCGGAGTCGAGGTGGCGATCGTGCATCGAGTATGAATCGAATGATAGCCAAATTTGAATAGGTCGGCATCACTCGATTATACCCGGTCACTTTGCGATGACGCTGCGGATCCACAGTGTCTGTTGGGCAGGAAGCTACCCGCAGTGGATGGGCCGAGCAGGAATCTGCTCGGTGGCCTCGTGATGAGGGTTTTAGATCCACAGCGTTGTTGGGCAGGAAGCTACCCGCTGTGAATGGACCGAGCAGGAATCTACTCGGTGACCTCGCGATGAGGGATTTGGATCTACAGCGTTGTTGGACAGGAAGCTATCTGCTGTGGATGGACCGAGCAGGAATCTGTTCGGCGGCCTCATGAGGAAGGCTAGGAGGGCTTTGGATCCACAGTGTTGTTGGGCAGAAAGCAACCTGTTGTGGATGGACCGAGCAGGAATTTACTCGGTGGCCTCGCGATGAAGGCTTTAAATCCACAGCGTTGTTGGGCAGGAAGCTACCCGCTGTGGACGGACCGAGCATGAATCTACTCAGTAGCCTCGTGATGAGGGCTTTAGTATCTCCTTGGGGCGTCGTTCAACCTTCCGTGACCCATATAGGCGGGAATGGTGATTGTCGCAGATGACACGTGGCAACACCATATCGGGAAAGTGCGATATTCCGTGATTTGCATTTTGTGCGAGTAAATCTCGGCCGTTGGAAGATTTTTGTTGAGGCTATAAATACCGAAGGCATATTGGTTTCTTTCCGGTCTTGCACGCGTGTATACCATCAGGGAGATCGTTTCTCATGACGATATATACTTTTATAACCTCGATCGTTCCGAGGAGACGTACGAGGCAGGGATAGGCCGCCTAGAGGGCCACTGTGGGCGCCTGTTTCCCCGGCGATCTCCTTTCCTTCAATTGCCAATTTATGCGATATGGAGGACTTCCCTGGGTCATAACAACATCCTATCTCCGTAGTTGATGGACGAGGCGTTCGACAAAATGTACATTGTCCACGGGCTTGGTCTGATCTCAAAGAGTAGGCGGGATCGCTCGGTGGACCTCCTTGAGAGTTTCCAGCAAATATTGGTCGTCGCATCTTGCTCGGCGGACGAGGATCCTGGGGAGTTCGTGGCTTCTAGGGTCCGCGAGTACCGTCGGAGGGAGCGGATTGAGGCTGCTTGGGCTCAGCTGGAGGGGCTTTCTTCGGTGTGTCACCGATAATGTTTTCTTAATCCTTGTCCTCCTTTGTTGTAATTGTTGTAAGGCTGAGGAGCCCATAATACCTCTTAATAAATAAATTTATCCTTTGTTGAGGTGCATTGTCTCTTTTTATCCCCTCGGTACATTTTATACCTTTTCTTAAAAAACCTTGGAGTCTCGGAACCGAGAAAAGAAACAAAGGGCCGGAGCCCCATGGTGGTGTAAAAGGTCTCTTCTGTGAGAGAACCTATCTCAGGAGACTTAATTAAATGCCAATAGAAATTACATTATTTCAAAAGAGTGTACATGTTTATTTATACAACTTAATTTTTTCGGCGTTATAAGGCCGAAGAAAGTTATTCCCCCCGGTGTCCTGCAGGCGGTATGCTCCACCGGGCAACGCTTCTGTTATGAGGAATGGTCCGTCCCACTTCGGGGAGAACTTGTGTAGCCTCTCTTGGTTTACGAACTCGTTTCTTCGTAAGACCAGATCTCCCGTCTTGAAGGCCTGATGTTTAACTCGGGTATTATGGTAGCGAGCGGTTTGCTGGTGATAGGCGGCCGCTCTGATTTGCGTTCGATCCTGTTTTTACAATAGGACGTCCAAGTTGCTTCGGAGCGTCGAGGTGTTAACTCCATCGTCGAAGTGTTCGACCCTATAACTGGACAGTCCAATCTCCGTGGGGACCATCGCCTCGGTACCATAGCAGAGGTTGAATGGGTTTCTCCCGTGGATGTTTTCTTCGATGTCCGCAATGTCCATAGTACTCGCGACTGTTCCTCGACCCAGCCGCCTTGCCTTCCTTCTAAACGGGCTCTGAGACCACGGATGACGCATCGGTTCGCTAACTCAGCATGCCCGTTGCATTGAGGATGTGCGACCACGGCAAACTTCATCAATATGCCGTAGTCGCTGCAAAACTCTTTGACCTTATCGTTTTCGAAGTTGGTCCCGGGTCGGTAACTATACACCTCGGGATCCCAAATCGAGAAATTATGTTCTGCTGGAACTTTATCGTAGAGGTGGCGTCCGGTTTCCTCATGGGTACGGGCTCTATCCATTTCGTGAAGTAGTCCACAACGACGAGAATGTATCTGTGCCCGCCCGTGCCGGTGGTGTGTTGGCCCACCATATCCATCCCCCATTATGCAAACGGCCAGGGAAACTGAGTGGAGTTAGTTCGGTGGTGGGGAGACAAGGTATGCTGCCGAAGAGTTGGCAGTTCTTGCATCTTCTGACCAGCTTCTCGGCATCCTGGTGTATTCTCGGCCAAGAGTATCCTTGCAGCAATGCCTTTCGGAACAGGGTTCGGGCCCCTTGATGTGCTCCCCCGACCCCTTTATGTATCTCTCGCAGAACGTAGTCAGCCTCGTGGGGGTCGATGCACCGGAGCAGAGGCTGAGTGTATGATTTCTTGTACAGGTTTCCGTTTCTTCAGACGAAATGGCGTGCTTTGGCCCGAAGCCGGCGAGCTTCTCCTTGGTCTTCGGGAAGTACACCGTCCTTTAGGAACTCCACGAGGGGTTTTCTCCAATCCCGGCTTTCTTACTGAGTTGTGTAGATCTGGAGTGTTATCTCCCCGTCTCCCACGCTGGGCCGTGGCAAGACTTCGAAAATGATATTTCTTCTATGGTTGGTCGAATAGGAAGAAGCGAGCTTGCTCAAGACGTCGGTTTGGATGTTCAAGTTTTTAGGAATCTACTCTACTTGGACTTCGTCGAATTTTTTTCGAAGCTTTATCACTTCGGCCACGTATTTTATCATGAGTGGCTCCCGGGCTTCGAAACACCCGGTTACTTGGCCGGCGACCAGTGCGGAGTCGCTGCGAGCTCTGATGGTCTTCAGCCCTACCAGGAGGCGATTCGCAGTCCTACCAACAAAGCTTTGTATTCCGTGTTTTGTTCGACGCTCTGAACCCGAGCTTTAAAGAGTATTCCATTTCTGCTTCGTCCGGGTCGTGGATGATCAGGCCAGCCCCGCTTCCCTTTTCGGTAAAAGATCCGTCCACGTAGAGCACTTGGTCCGGGATGGGGTTGGGTACTTCTTCGACCAAGGGACGTGGTTCGGGGTCTTGCGCTGCCGTTCCTTCTTTAGCGGGAATAGTGCATTCGACAACGAAATCTGCTAAGACCTGTGCTTTGATGGCTTGTCTGAGGCGGTATTTGATATCGAATTAGGACAATTCCCACCTACATTTCTTCAGACGACCTGACGACTCAGGGGAGGCAAGATGTAATAACCCTAATTTTTCTATACAACTTTCTTTACAATTTTTTTTTCAAAATCCATAAAGGGGTATTTATTGCCTGAGCACAAGACATAAGTAATTAATTCGCTATTTAATTACAAGAAGGAGCTTGTAGCTCATTGGTTATATCTTGCACTGCTGAACCAAGCCACCAGAGTTCAAACTCCATACCCCACATTATTTTTAATATTTATTTGTTTTAAATTTTATAGAAGTCCAACAGTCAACACGTGATAACTCCATAATTTCCCACTACACCTGAAAAACTAAATGTACCAGTTTGTACACCTGATGACCCCCCACCTCCCCACGCCCCGACTCGGCCGGCGGACCGGCCGACTCGGTCCAGACTCGGCTGGACGGCCGAGTCCCCAACTGCAAACTTATGACTTTTTCTCTTCTCAACATCCCTGCACACTCCATTTATTTGGATCGTTTACAGAGAGCCCATTAACCACCATTTACTCTATTTTTAATGATTTTTATACATTTATACATTTTTTTAATTTAAAACCCTTCATCTGCCCTAACCTTAGCCTAACCCTATAAATACCATCCCTACCCTCTACCTTCTAACCGCAAAACTCTGAGCCAACTCTCTAAAATTTCCAAGAAACTTGTCTGCTTTGAAAACGAGCATGAAGCGAAGCTATGGCGAAATTCCCAGCGAACTTCCGGCGATCGTTCTAGAAACTCGCGGCGACGAAGTGACGCACCGGCGATTCCTCTCCTTCTATCTCACTCTCATTATTGTCCAAAACCAGTAAGTCCCATTTCTAACTTTCTTTTCCATTCTAAAAATACGGATTTACAAAACCCGACGGAATTGGAACAAATCCGATTTCCGATTCGGTTTTCTTATAAAACTTCACTTCTCGTTAATACAATTATGTTTAAACTCTCTCATGTTGACTATTAAACACTAATCAACCAAATTGATCAAGTTTCATTTCATAAAATGATGGCTATTTCACTTTATCGTATTTTTCATTTAAATACCACATTGTTTCAATTATACATTTAAACCATTAAACTTGTTATACCTTTAAGTAGATCACGAGATAACGACCTACCTCATCACACACTCATATGCAACATAGCACGATACCCTCGGGAACATAGAATACGGGAAATCGAAATCTTTACAAATAAATAACCTTTGAGCTAATAATAAAAATATCTAGACTTAGCCAATTAAGGACTGTCGCGCTCATTAGGACAGAGGAATGTTGTGGGCATTCAGTCGTTTATCTAAACCTGACTTTGTGGTGTCTAGGCTAGACAAGCGAGAAAGGTAACTTTAAAAGGCCCGTCTCACGGTGATGCTTGAGCGGATCCCTCCTTTCTTCACTTGTACTTACCTGGCCACAATTGGCGGTGAAGAGGCGATTTGAGGGATATCTCACAACTTGTCGTTTTGGACCAGTTAGGAGCAGTCTATTTGACTTAGGAGACCCTAGAACATATAATACGGGAAATCGACATCTTTACAAATAAATACCATAATTAATAAAACCGTTTTCCCTTAATGATTAGTATTTATACAAATCTTTGCAAAGCGCCGCTACAACCCATTTGGGGAACCCGTTCGGGATGGTGCGGATTATCGCACATCCTCGGGCTTAGTCGTGCGAGATGCAGACCTCCGCAAGGAGCATTCGGTCTCGAAAAATTTAAAATACGACATCTTAAAAAAATAAGATTTCTAGAATATTATATATACTAAAATTATTTTCATATAAATATATGCATATGTAATATAAAAATATCTATTTTGAATTATTACAAATATTCCACTTTTTCTAAAAATGTCACAAGAATCATTTTACATTAAAATACCATGAATTCCATACAAATCAATATTACAAATAAATACCTTTATTATGAAAATAGGATATTTTCACTAGAAATATCACAATATAAAATCTACATTCATTACAATTCTAAAGACGAATAATAAATACTTGGGGTGTATTTTGAAAAGTATATAAAATTATTTTTACATAAACCCCCTCAAGTTCTATAAATTACCCTAAGGACCCTAGTAAACATAGATTTAAGCGGGACCAGTCTCTTGAGCCTCAGGGAGCCGGAGATATGCGTGCTTGCCTATCTAAGGTAGACAACTTGACAACGGTGTTATCAATACAGTAACCGTCTTTGAAAAAGACACAAATCCTGTTGTCCATGTGCAGCGGTTACCGATAACATCAAAACAATCAGGACTTCAATTCACTTTTCTAATTGTCTGACTCAGGTTTGAGTCTCATTATAATCTGACTTGAATATAATTCAAGTACAATCTACAATCCACACTCTACAATATTACAATCCAACATGAATCCAATTATCAATCTATACAACTTGACCGAACCGAAACATGGATATACAATCCATTTACATGATCTCCAGTTTACATCCATTTACATGATCCTACGGTTACATCCGTTACAGATATCATGGTTTTGGTCAGTCATCCAAATATACAATCAATGCAAGTTACAATACAATACAATCAAAACATTACGGGGTTAAAGGGGTAGACTGATATGGAAGGTGTTAAAAGTGGCACGAGACTGCAAGATTTAAGACACCTAACATGAATCCAATTGCCGTTGTTCCGGGTTGTATAACGGAGCCTTGTACTCTATATTCAATTCACCGTACTCTCTGGTCTAACGAGACTCCTCTCGTATACGCTGGCATCCTTCTGTACCAAGCTATAAACAACAGCGTTAATAAAACATTACAACAATATAATACAACTTTAAAAGATACCTTCTTATTCTGTCTATTCTATTTCTTCCTTATCTGTGGGACTTACCGAGCGACCTGATCGCTGACGACATTATATTTCTTTCTTCTTTGAATGTCGTCAGGTGTTTTGGACCCGTCATAGATCGAGCCCACTGCTGAAGACTTGGACCAGTTCAGTGAAGACCCCGAGCTCTAGTCATTGTACACTTTCCATTCAGTACTTTCATTTCTGTTATGCCATTGTTTAGGCATTGCTTTTTATTCAGTTGTATTTACTTTCCATGCATTGTACCAAAGAATGTTAATAAATAAAGTTGCTGTTCAGTTTATATCTCTTGTCTCTTGTGCTTACTTTTATATTGCTTAGATACGCTTAGCGTATTTACTTCAAAGTAAATACGTAGCGGACCAGTCCCGTCCCCTTCGTCGTATACCGGGAAGTGGGGCGTGACAGGTTTTTTTAGTGGCCCATGCAGGTCAGAGCTGTATGGAACCCTAAGCAATATAAAACATAAGAACTAGCAACTAAAACATTCTTTACAATTCATATCTCTTGAATCTTATCATTTCATAAACTTTGAATCCGTCCTAACCCAAAATTCCTTCACCTCTTTTACAATCTTACCAAAACCTTCGCATTCTTTCATTCCTTCACAATTTTCATACACTATTAAGTACTTCTAACACCTTAGCAGCCATAAAAGCCAAGACAGTTGACTAAGGTAACACTAGTAATTCACTTTCACATTCTAAAACCCTTGCACCACCTTGTTATTTTTTCACACACTGTCAGTACTTCAGTCACTAAACTTTCTTGAATCTGTTACACTTTCCTTTTACAAATTTCGAGTACGAAATTTTTATAAGGAGGGTAGAATGTAACAACTCTAATTTTCCTATACAACTTTCTTTACAAATTTTTTTCATTCAAAATCCATAAAGGGGTATTTATTGCCTGAGCACAAGACATAAGTAATTAATTCGCTATTTAACAAGAGCTTGTAGCTCATTGGTAATACCTTGCACCGCTGAACCAAGTCACCAGAGTTCAAATCCAATACCCCATATTATTTTTAATATTTATTTGTTTTAAATTTTATAGAAGCCCAACAGTCAACACGTGATAACTCCATAATTTCCCACTACAGCTGAAAAACTAAATGTACCAGTGTGTACAACTGATGACCCCCACCTCCCTATGCCCTGACTCGGCCCGACTCGGCCGACTCGGTCCGGCGCCGCCGGCCGGACGACCGAGTCCCCAACTGCAAACTTGTGACTTTTCCTCTTCTCAACATCCTTGCACACTCCATTTATTTGGATCGTTTACAGAGAGCCCATTAACCACCATTTACTCTATTTTTAATGATTTTTACATTTTTTTATTTAAAACTCTTCATCTACCCTAACCCTAGCCTAACCCTATAAATATCACCCCTACCCTCTACCCTCTAACCCCAAAACTCTGAGCCAACTCTCTAAAATTTCCAAGAAACTTGTGTACTTTGAAAACGAGCACGAAGCGAAGCTACGGCGAAATTCCCGGCGAACTTCCGGCGATCGTTCTAGGAACTCGCGGCGGCGAAGTGACGCACCGGCGATTCCTCTCCTTCCATCTCACTCTCGTTATTGTCCAGAACCCGTAAGTCCCATTTCTAACTTTCTTTTCCATTCTAAAAATACGGATTTACAAAACCCGACGGAATTGGAACAAATCCAATTTCCGATTCGGTTTTCTTATAAAACTTCACTTCTCGTTTATACAATTATGTTTAAACTCTCTCATGTTGACTATTAAACACTAATCAACCAAATTGATCAAGTTTCATTTCATAAAATGATGGCTATTTCACTTTATCGTATTTTTCATTTAAATACCACATTGTTTCAATTATACATTTAAACCATTAAACTTGTTATACCTTTAAGTAGATCACGAGATAACGACCTACCTCATCACACACTCATATGCAACATAGCACGATACCCTCGGGAACATAGAATACGGGAAATCGAAATCTTTACAAATAAATAACCTTTGAGCTAATAATAAAAATATCTAGACTCAGCCAATTAAGGACTGTCGCGCTCATTAGGACAGAGGAATGTTGTGGGCATTCAGTCGTTTATCTAAACCTGACTTTGTGGTGTCTAGGCTAGACAAGTGAGAAAGTTAACTTTAAAAGGCCCGTCTCATGGTGATTCGTGAGCGGATCCCTCCTTTCTTCACTTGTACTTACCTGGCCACAATTGGCGGTGAAGATGCGATTTGAGGGATATCTCACAATTTGTCGCTTTGGACCAGTTAGGAGCAGTCTAGTTGACTTAGGAGACACTAGAACATATAATACGGGAAATCGACATCTTTACAAATAAATACCATAATTAATAAAACCGTTTTCCCTTAATGATTAGTATTTATACAAATCTTTGCAAAGCGCCGCTACAACCCATTTGGGGAACCCGTTCGGGATGGTGCGGATTATCGCACATCCTCAGGCTTAGTCGTGCGAGATGCAGAGCTCCGCAAGGAGCATTCAGTCTCGAAAGATTTAAAATACGACATCTTAAGAAAACGAGATTTCTAGAATATTATATATATACTAAAATTATTTTCATATAAATATATGTATATGTAATATAAAAATATATATTTTGAATTATTACAAATATTCCACTTTTTCTAAAAATGTCACAAGAATCATTTTACACTAAAATACCATGAATTCCATACAAATCAATATTACAAATAAATACCTTTATTATGAAAATAGGATATTTTCACTAGAAATATCACAATATAAAATCTACATTCATTACAACTCTAAAGACGAATAATAAATACTTGGGGTGTATTTTGAAAAGTATATAAAAGTATTTTTACATAAAACCCCCTCAAGTTCTATAAATTACCCTAATGACCCTAGTAAACATAGGTTTAAGCGGGACCAGTCTCTTGAGCCTCAGGGAGTCGGAGATATAGGTGCTTGCCTATCTAAGGTAGACAACTTGACAACGGTGTTATCAATACGGTAATCGTCTTTGAAAAATACACAAATCCTGCCGTCCATGTGCAGCGGTTACCGATAACATCAAAACAATCAGGACTTCAATTCACTTTTCTAATTGTCTGACTCGGGTTTGAGTCTCATTATAATCTGACTTAAATATGATTCAAGTACAATCTACAATCTACACTCTACAATATTACAATCCAACATGAATCCATGAATCCATGAATCCAATTATCAATGTATACAACTTGACCGAATCGAAGTATGGATATACAATCCATTTACATGATCTCCAGTTTACATCCATTTACATGATTCTACGGTTACATCCGTTACAGATATCATGGTTTTGGTCAGTCATCCAAATATACAATCAATATAAGTTACAATACAATACAATACAATCAAAACACTACGGGGTTAAAGGGGTAGACTGGTACGGAAGGTGTTAAAAGTGGCACGAGACTGCAAGATTTAAGACACCTAACATGAATCCAATTGCCGTTGTTTCGGGTTGTATAACGGAGCCTTGTACTCTATATTCAGTTCACCATACTCTCTGGTCTCACGAGACTCCTCTCGTATACACCGGTATCTTTCTGTACCAAGTTACAAACAACAGCGTTAACACAACATTACAACAATATAATACAACTTTAAAAGATATCTTCTTATTCTGTCTATTCTATTTCTCCCTTATCTGTGGGACTTACCGAGCGACCTATTCGCTGACGACATTCTATTTCTTTCTTCTTTGAATGTCGTCAGGTGTTTTGGACCCGTCAGAGATCGAGCCCACTGCTGAAGACTTGGACCAGTTCAGTGAAGACCATGAGCTCTAGTCATTATACACTTTCCATTCAGTACTTTCATTTCTGTTATGCCATTGTTTAGGCATTACTTTTTATTCAGTTGTATTTACTTTCCATGCATTGTACCAAAGAATGGTAATAAATAAAGTTGCTGTTCAGTTTATATCTCTTGTCTCTTGTGCTTACTTTTATATTGTTTAGATACGTTTAGCGTATTTACTTCAAAGTAAATACGTAGCGGACCAGTCCCGTCCCCTTCGCCGTATACCGGGAAGCGGGGCGTGACACGAGAATAGACCCTAAAGGTTGCTCGGTGAAGACGAGGATTGTGTGCGCTTGGAAATAGTGTCGAAGTTTTCTAGAGACGACGACAAGTGCCAGGACTATTTTCTATGGTCGGGTATCTTGTTTCTGCATCTTTAAAAACATGGCTCACGTAGTAGACCGGCTTCGGTATGCCTTCGCATTCTCTGACAATCACCGAGCCTGCAGCTTGGTCGGAGACGGCTAGATATAATAATAGCTCGTCGCCCTCGACCGGTCGGTGAGTAGCGGGGGAGTTGCTAGGTGTGCCTTGAGTCGTTTGAAAGCGTTCAGGCATTTCTCAGACCATTCGAACTTAGGAATTTTCCTTAGGGCCTTGAATAACGGGAGACACTTCTCTTCGGATCTGGACATAAAATGACTCAGGGCAGACACCCTCCCCGTGAGGCGCATGACGTCGACATTGCTCTTGGGTGTTGCCATTTTGAGGATGGCGCCGATCTTTTCTGGGTTTTCTTCGATTTCTGATAGGTAACCATGAACTCGAGGAACTTCCCACTGGTGACTCCGAACGCGCACTTAGCTGGGTTCAGTTTCATTTTGTACTTGCACAGGACGTCGAACGTCTCGCCGAGGTCTATAGTATGCCCGGCTGAGGAGACGGATTTTACGAGCATGGCATCGACAGACTTCCATGTTTCTCCCAATCTGTGATTTGAACAATTTGTTGACCGTGTGTTGATACGTGGCCCAAGCATTCTTGAGTTCGAAGGGCATCACTTTGTAGCATTATACCCCCGATCCGTGGTGAAGGCGGTAAATTCTTCGTCGGCCGGGTTCATCCTGATCTGATTGTAACCGGAGAAAGCGTCCATAAAGCTCAGTAGTTCGTGGCCGGCCGAACTGTCCACTAGCTGGTCTATCCGAGGAAGTGGATAGTTGTCTTTGGGGCAAGCTTTGTTCAAGTCCGTGAAATCGACGCACATGCACCATTTCCCGTTTGCCTTCTTGACCATGACCACGTTCGCCAGCCAATCTGAGTAGTCCAGGTTCCTGATGAAGTTGGTTGCGAGCAATCGATCAACATCGTCTTCTATCGTCTTTTGTTTGACCGGCGCAAAACTTCTCTTCTTTTGTCGGACGGGTCGGGCTTTCGGATTGACCCCGAGCTTATGGGAAATCACTTTGGGGTTGATCCCGGGCATGTCTGCTGGCGTCAAAGCAAATACGTCCGAGTTTCCTTTAAGGAAACGGATCAAGTCTTCGCGGTGGTCCCCTGTCAAGAAAGAGCCGATCTAGACTGTCCGGCCATCGACTCCTTCTTTGAGGGGGACTTCCGTCAATGCTTCCACTGGGGCACCCCGAATTTCTTTTTGGTCGCGTGTATCTAAGGATCCCTGGAAATCATGCGCGTTCTCAAAATCGTCGTCCTGCCATCCGACGTTGGACGTCGAGGCGAGGCAAATCTTGGCGGTTTGCTGGTTCCCGTAGGCCCGGCCTATCCCCTTGATCCAAAGGGAATTTGATTGCAAGGTGATAAGTCGAAATTTGAGCCCGGAGGGCGTTCAAAGTATAGCGTCCCAGGAGAATGTTATAAGATGAAGGGATCTTCGCGACGAGAAAGTTCACCGGTATGTTTTGCGTATTTCCCGCTTTCCTAATATTGAGGAGGAGGGTGACCACCCTTCGGCCGGGACGAAGTGGTTTGTGAACCCAGAGAAGACGTGGGAAGTCGGTCGAAGATCGGATGGTTCTAGCTCCATACACTGGAAACAGTCGTGGAACGGATATCTGTCGAGCTCCCTGAATCGACCAAGATTCTCTGGACCTCGTAACGGTAGACTCGGACCATTATCACGAGAGGGTCATTGCGAGGAAGCGATATGTCGTGGAGGTCTTCATCAGTGAAGATGATCGGTTCGTCCTTCCTGTACCTCTTACAGGGTGGATCGCTTACACTTTTGACTGGGAGGAGGCGATGGTTCTCCCCGTTTTTCCGGGCTTGATCCGAGGTAACGACTACGATCTGCCCAATCGTTAATTTCTCGGGAGGAGTTTGGTCCTTTTGCTCCCGCTCCGTCTGCCGCCTGTTCCGTAAGTATTTCTCCAGGTGGCCGAAGCGGATTAACTCCTCGATGTAGTCACGGAGTTGTTTGCAGTTCTCAGTCGGGTGGCCCTGCGTCCCGTGGAAAGCGCCGTACGAGCCGCGGAGACGCTTGCCCGCTCTTTGGATAACTGGCGGGAGCTTAAAGAACCTCTCGCTCTTAGCTTCCTCTAGTAGTTCAGTCTGGGAAATGTTTAGAGGAGTGTACTCTTGGAACCTCGGGATGTAAGGTTTCGGACGGTCGACTTTCTTTTTCTTCTCCCTGCCCTTTTTCGGTCCGTTTGATCGGCTCGGGGCAGATTTGAGTTCACCTCCGACTCGAGTTGGATCTCTTGCTCGGTCCAGGCTTTCACTTCGGCCATGGTCTTAGGTGGCGTTAATGCAAAAGAGCGAAGCCACTCTTTGTGCCTAAAACCCGACCTTAGTGCGGTGATAATTGTTTCATCGCGGTGCCCGGAGACCTCCAGGAGGGCATTGTAGAAGCGAGTGACATACCCTTTGAAGGATTCCTTATATTCGCTCTTGGACAGTGAATAGGTAGTCGACCGTCCTTTTCTGTCGCCGGTTTCTGATGAAATGACCGAGGAATTGGGTAGCCAGCTCGTTGAAGGTCGAGATGGAGCGCGGCGCGAGTCCTCGGAACCAGTCCCGGTCAGCCCGGATTAGGGTAGTAGGGAAAGCTCGGCATTGAGCCGCGTCCGAGTTATCTTGGAAGCTCGTGCCCGCCGTAAATGCGTCCAAATGGTTCTTCGGGCCGGACTTCCCGTCGAAGAGGGCCATTTTGGGCGGCTTGTTCTTAGACGAGACGCGCTCGGCCAGCAGCTCTTCTGTAAATGGCTTTATGAGCGAATCAGCGGAATACCTGGCCCTTTCGCCGGACATGTGGTCATCTCGTCGTATGCCTTCGTTTTTCTTTTCGAAGGCTTCAAGCCGGTAGTGGTACCCCGAGAATTCTACACAGTCGGAGTGGTAGCTACCCCCGTTTCGGGTCTGCGCAGTGGGGCGGCTTCGATTCCGCTCTATCAAATTTCTTAAATCCTCGGGAGAGACCCTTCTTGAGTAATCCCGACGTTCGCCGTTTGCACGGCCTCGGCTGGAGTAGGGGCTTCGGTCATGCCTGGAAGCAGGCGAACTGACCGACATCTCCTCGGGGGCGAGAGCGCGCGGCGAGCGTCGGAGCGACGGCCTAGTCTCCCTTGAGATCGGGACGTGGAGCTGTCCGGCGTCTAGCTGGTCATGGAATATTGTCGATGGATGTAGTTGGGGTACATTCTCCCCAATGTCAGTTGGCGCCGTCTGTGGGAATCTATCAGAAGCTTCTCCACCCATAAAGTTGATCTTCCGCCTTTGACCCGATGGCGAGCGACAACCACGACGATTCCAATACGAGCCGTCCCACCATCCATAACGGAGGCGGGAGCGGTTCTCCTTTCCCTCCTAACGTCATCGGCGTCTTATCCGTCCGAATCGACAGGCTCACAGCTATGGTGGATGTGTTCGTCCGTATTCAAACGGCGGGCCTTACCCATCAAGCCGCCGTTCCCCGTCCCCGGGATAACGATGTCCGCAGAAGGACAGATGGGCAAGCCCAGCTTCTCGATCTCGCTCACGCCCATCTCAACGTCACTGAGCGCCGGCGTGCCGACTCCGGCAACCATGGCCCGCATGCGGTGAATGATTCCATGACCCGCTGGACGCCGGATAGCTCCACACCCCGATCTTAGGGGAGACTAAGTCGTCGCTCCGACGCCCGCCGCACGCT
Organism: Agapanthus africanus; assembly: GCA_030015575.1. Classification (NCBI taxonomy): domain Eukaryota; kingdom Viridiplantae; phylum Streptophyta; class Magnoliopsida; order Asparagales; family Amaryllidaceae; genus Agapanthus; species Agapanthus africanus. Next base: position 112,501 of record CM057348.1, read on the forward strand.
CTCGCCCCCTGAGGAGATGTCGGTCAGTTTGCCTGCTTCCAGGCATGACCGACGCCCCCACTCATGCTGAGGCCGCGCAAACGGCGAATGTCAGGATTACTCAAGAAGGGCCTCTTCCGAAGATTTAAGAAATTTGATAGAGCGGAATCGAAGCCGTCCCACCGCGCAGACCCAGAACGGGGGTAGCCACCACTCCGACTGTGCAGAATCCTCGGGGTACCACCACCGGCTCGAAGCCTTCGAAAATAAAATCGAAGGCATACGACGAGATGACCACATGTCTGGCGATTCGCTCATAAAGCCATTTCCAGAAGAGTTGCTAGCCGAGCACGTCTCGTGTAAGAACAAGCCGCCCAAATTGGCCCTCTTCGACGGGAAGTCCGACCTGAAGAACCACTTGGACGCATTTACGGCGGGCACGAGCTTCCAAGATAACTCGGACGCGGCTCAATGCCGAGCTTTCCCTACTACCCTAATCCGGGCTGGCCGGGACTGGTTCCGAGGACTCGCGCCGCGCTCCATCTCGACCTTCAACGAGCTGGCTACCTAATTCCTCGGTCATTTCGTCGGAAACCGGCGACAGAAAAGGACGGTCGACTACCTGTTCACTGTCAAGAGCGGAGACAAGGAATTCTTCAAAGGATATGTCACTCGCTTCTACAATGCCCTTCTGGAGGTCCCCGAGTACTGCGATGAAACAGTTATCACCGCACTAAGGTCGGGTCTTAGGCACAAAGAGTGGCTCCATGCTTTTGCATTAGCGCCACCTAAGACCATGGCCGAAGTGAAAACCTGGACCGAGCAAAAGATCCAACTCGAGTCGGAGGTGAACTCAAATCTGCCCTGAGCCGATCAAACAGACCGAAAGAAAAAAGTCAGGGAGGAGAAAAAGAAAGTCAACCGTCCAAAATCTTACTCCCCGGGGTTCCAGGAGTACCCCTCTAAACATTTCTGAGACCGAGCTGCTGGAGGAAGCCAAAGGCGAGAGGTTCTTTAAGCTCCCGCCGGTTACCCAAAGAGCGGGTAAGCGTCTCCGCGACCCGTACTGCGCCTTCCACAGGACGCAGGGCCACCCGACTGAGAATTACAAACAACTCTGTGACTACATCGAGGAGTTGATCCGCTCCGACCACCCGGCGAAATACTTACGGGACAAGCGGCAGGCGGAGCAGGAGCAAAAGGACCAAACTCCTCTCGGGGAATTAACGATTGGACATTTCATGGCTGTTATCTCGGATCATGCCCGGGAAAACGGGGAGAACCACCGCTTCCTTCCAGTCGAAGGTGTAAACGATCCACCCCATAAGAGGTGCAGGAATAACGAACCGATCATCTTCACCGATGAAGATCTCCACGGCATATCGCTTCTTCACAATGATCCTCTCGTGATAACAGCCCGAGTCCACCGTTACGAGGTCCAGAGAATCTTGGTCGATTCAGGGAGCTCGGCGGATATCCTGTTCCACGACTGCTTCCAGTGTATGGGGCTAGGACCATCCGACCTCCCATGTCCTCTCTGGGTTCACAAACCACTCCGTCCCGGCCGAGGGGTTGGTCACCCTCCTCCTCAACATTGGGGAAGCGGGCAATACGCGAACCATACCGGTGAACTTCCTCGTCACTAAGGTCCCTTCATCCTATAACATTCTCCTGGGACGTCCTCCGGGCTCAAATTTCGACTTATTACATTGTGATCAAATTCCCTTTGGATCAAGGGGGATAGGCCGGGCCTACGGGAACCAGCAAACCGCCAAGATTGGCCTCGCTTTGATATCCTCTGCCGGAGAGCAGGACGACGATTTTGAGAACGTGCATGATTTCCACGGGTTCTTAGATACACGCGACGACCAAAAGGAAATTCGAGACGCCCCGGTGGAAGCATTGACGGAAGTCCCCCTCATAGAAGGAGTCTGTGGCCGGACAGTCCAGATCGGCTCTCTCTTGACAGGAGACCATCGCGAAGACTTGATCCGTTTCCTCAGAGGAAACTTAGACGTATTCGCTTGGATGCCAGCAGACATGCCCGGGATCGACCCCAAAGTGATCTCCCACAAGCTCGGGGTCGACCCGAAAGCCCGACCCGTCCGACAAAAGAAGAGAAGCTTTGCGCCGGTCAAACAAAAGGCGATAGAAGACGAGGTTGATCGATTGCTCGCAGCCAACTTCTACTCAGATTGGCGGGCGAACGTGGTCATGGTCAAGAAGGAAAACGGGAAACGGCGTATGTACGTCAATTTCACGGACTTGAACAAAGCTTGCCCCAAAGACAACTATCCACTTCTTCGGATAGACCAGCTAGTGGACAGTTCAGCTGGCCACGAACTACTGAGTTTTATGGACGCTTTCTCCGGTTACAATTAGATCCGGATGAACCCGGCCAACGAAGAACTTACCACCTTCACCACGGATCGGGAGGTATACTGCTACAAAGTGATGCCCTTCGGACTCAAGAACGCTGGGGCCATGTATCAACGCCTGATCAACAAACTGTTCAAACCACAGATTAGGAGAAATATGGAAGTCTACGTCGACGACATGCTCGTAAAATCTGTCTCCTCAGCCGGGCATACTATAGACCTCGGCGAGATGTTCGACGTCCCGCACAAGTATAGAATGAAGCTGAACCCAGCTAAGTGCGCATTTGGAGTCACCAGTGAGAAGTTCCTCGGGTTTATGATTACCCATCGAGGAATCGAAGCAAACCCAGAAAAAATCAGCGCCATCCTCAACATGGCAACGCCCAAGAGCAATGTCAACATCACGTGTCTCACGAGGAGGGTGGCTGCTTGAGTCGCTTAATGTCCAGATCCGGAGAGAAGTGTCTCTCATTCTTCAAGGCCCTAAGGAAAATTCCTAAGTTCGAATGGTCTGAGGAATGCCAGAACTTTTTCGAACAACTCAAAGCACACCTAGCAATCCTCCGCTACTCACCCGATCGGTCGAAAGCGACGAGCTATTATTATATCTAGCCGTCTCTGACCAAACTGCAGGCTCGGTGGTATACAGAGACCGTTCTACTACGTGAGCCATATTTTCAAGTATGCAGAAACAAGATACCCGGCCATAGAGAAAATAGTCCTGGCACTTGTCGCCGCCTCTATAAAACTTTGACACTATTTCCAAGCGCATACAATCCTCATCCTCACCGAGCGACCTTTAAGGTCTATTCTCGCCTCCCCAGAGTCGTCAGGTCGTCTGGAGAAATGGAGGTGGGAATTGTCCCAATTCGATATCAAATACCGTCCCAGACAAGCTATCACAACCCGAAAGTACGGAACGTGACCGGCACTTAGATTACGAAGCGTCTAGAGGCGCAACGTAACCTAAGTAAGCCGAAGCCCAGAAATCTAAACCATAAAAAGAAGAAGTAAAGGAAAACATGTAGAAAACAAGTTTAAAAGTAACATCCAATTTTCTCAAAAATTTCGGTAGAGCCTCCTTTGTAAAAACTGGCCCCAAACGGGTACGAACAAGAATAATATATATACAAATAATAAAAAAAATCCCCAAACGGGAGCTAGCTCTACGCCAAAAGGCGGAAACAACCACATCAATGCACAATAGTATACAACGCCAAAGGGCGAGGCTCAAAACTCAAAAGAAGACAAAACCACCGGATATCATAATAATACAAGCGCGACTCTAAGGTCGAAATAAACAACCGATCCAGTAAACTACCAAGTAATACAAGTTTGGTTGATGGAGCTGTCTAGATACAAATGAAATAATAAAAGTACAATGGCGGTTCAGATACAAATGAACCAATCTACCGTGCAAATCACCCGGAATGAAAAGATGTGCCAGCAAGCTGCCAGGAAAACCTGTACATCGAACCTGTAATAAAATTTGGCACAACGGGGGTGAGTTGCCAACTCGTGAGTAGAAGATATCTGCGAAAAGAAATCGAATGCACGACGCTGTCCTAGGTCATAATAATATACTAATATACTACTAGTCATCAAGTAAAGACAGGATAATAAGCTACGTGTAAGTGCAAATGCTCCGTGCTCGTATCAGTGCCTCATATAGAACTATGTCATGTGAATGAGTATGCATGCACCATGAATGTGATAACCAATCCTGAAATCTAGATATATCTGTATAAGAAATCATTAACTTTTATCATGGTAAAGTGAGTATAGAAATCTGAAATATCAACGATAAAATCCAGGGAAATCCGTGTCAAGCATCGACACAAAGCATGTAAATCTCAAGTCTCAATACCTCATAATCTCAATGTCTCATATTCTCAATATTTCGGGCTCCGTCAGTCCGGATCGGCCCATATCTTCAAATCTCACGACAACGGTCGGTATCCTCCGGATATCCGCCGCGCCAGACATCACCGGTAGGTAGTCCTCCCCTGCCAGGGTCATCGTCTACAACTCGATTTTCTTGCCCCGGGGTACCATACCGGGCCCACCATGTACCCAAGACGGTTCATCCACTCCTCGAATCGGGTCTCGAAATCCAACAGAAAACATGAAATCTCATGGTGGACGACACATACATCACGAGAAAACCGCATCTTATGTTTTAAAAAGAGAGGAGGAGAGAGAGAAGTTTTTATATATTCTTGCGGTTTTCCCAAAAAATCCAGAAATCTCATAGAAATCCAAAATCCCAAAATCATGAGTAAGTATATGATAAGTGTCGGCATATGTCCCATAATACTGCATGATAACATGAAAATGCGAATGCATGAAATGTCTAAGTAATAAATACCATGTCTATACTAACACCAGAGAGTAATCACAATATTATATCGATCTAGCTGTTAGCTGATTGTATCAATAAAAGATAATATGATCTAAAGTGTACGTGACATAGCAATTACCGATGATGATGTGTGTGAGCCGGCAAATAAGTGTGCGTGGAATAAGCGCATCATCGGTAATGGTGCTGGTGTCCTAACATGCAAAGTTTTATTCTGATTATAGAAACATATGAATGAACATGCACCATTATGATTACGGTATGAATGTAAAGACGGATGTGTAATAACCACTCATCTGTGATATACAAGTATAACTACAACTATATGACTCGAGCCTAAACTAGTGTCCATCTAACCTCCTAAGAAACTAAACCTAAGAAACTAGTCAATAAGAAATAAGAGTCCACCTAAGGTCTGAATCTATATCTCTAATAGTCGGCGATCCAGCCTCAATAGCGTCACGTACGTAGTACGGCTTTCTCGAATCAAGAGTGCGGATCAATCATCATATCTATGCCTCGTACGGTAAAATCCATCGTACGGCAACCCAATATCGGGGTATGGGTCAAGTATCACCTACGTGTCTCATCATTCGTATAATATCATCAACACATGTCAAGATCAAGGTGCTATACTGTAATCGCATACATCAATCATATATCATTGTCAGCATAAATATACATCGTTAATTTATCCTCAGAAATATCATGTCATATGTATCATATTGTGATTAAGTCACACTTAGATCATATCGTGATCAAGTTACACCTATATGATATCGTAATCAAGTCACACATATATGATATCGAAATCAAGTCACACATATCATATCAGACTTTCAGGCATAGGTTACGGTCCGGGTTCTATTTTAGAGTTCCATGTACTTCAATATCATCACCACCCTTTATTATTTATGTATACCTATTCATTAACTCATTTCCTAATGATCCGCTAACATCATAACACGACCGTAAAGCCAAGAATCACGGCATCAAGCCCAGTTATATTGTTTCATCCCCGTGTATCATATCACATCCTTGTATCACATATACGTATTGTGTATATATATATATATATATATATATATATATATGGCTACACCTAGTCCTATATATATATATATATACATACACGTATACACCACGTCGAGTCTCGGTGTGTGCGTGTGTGTATCTACCTGAAACCTACGAATCTCTTCCAAGGTATTCATCCTCTGGTATGGTCTTTCAAAATCAGTCTAGTCCAACCGATGGTCATTACTAGGGTTCTACTCATCAAGAATCTAAGGTCACGTCTGGCTTCCTAATGACAATAAGTACTATCCCTATTCTACGTTTGCGGGGGTGCTAAACGCCATCCACCCGACTTCCCTCCGTAGATATACATCTATTCACTTGGTCCTTGTCTGCCGAAGACGGTGTCGCTATCCTCTTCTTCATCGCCCGCAGTCCACGTGAGGGGTACCTATACGCAAACACATATAATATCGTAAACTGAATCACGGACAACATCAAAACGACGCACGAAACGCGCATAGGTTAAAACCTATGTCCCGCTCATGCAAAAGAACCAAATATCGCTCGATATCGGCGTACAAACGCCGATTGATCGAGATAAGCATCAACAAACAACTCATAGTTATAAAACCCATTACTTATAATATAAAACATGATTTAATTCATTGAAACCCTAAAAATCGATCAAATCGTCCGATTCCGTAAAACCTGAAAACACCAATTTACCGTTTTACTTCAAAACTTGATGTTTAAAAGAAACTAATGGTCATAGTATTCATTAATTAGCATAACTAGACTATATAAACCATCACTATATTTTTAACACCCTAATTTATATTAGTTTGAAAATTCTAATTTGCAAACTTGCCCGATTTCGATACTTTTAAGGAAAATTTCACAATATCACATCTAAACTGGATTTTGCATGAATTAATGCATTAAACTACAATTCATGATGATAATGATATAATGAAACCATAAATTATATTTTAAATTTCATTTATTTAAGAATTTCCAAAATCTAGTTAGCAAAAATAGCATTTTTATTAGTATTTTTCAATTATCAATAGAAACTAGTAACCAATTTAAGTTTTTCATTCCACCAACAAGTTAATAACCTCATTAAAACCACAATCTAGTGTTACAAACATTAATTGAAATTTTATCTCACCAATATATACAATATATAGAAATCTAGTTTGCAAAATGGATTAATTTAAACAATTTTGGATAAACAATTTACAATATATCATCCATACAAGATTTTCCACCTAAAAATGTTAAACTAGTTATTATAACCCTACTTAATTAATAAAAACCATAACTTAATTTTATAAACCCTAACTTGAATTTTAAAACTTGTAGATAGAAATTATTTATTAAATCTAATTATGCTTAAATGAAACATCTAATAACAATAAATCAAAAGAAGAAGATTTATACCTCCACAACATTAAATCCAAACATGAAAATAAGCCTCCAAAATGAATGCTTTTCATCTCCAAAATCCATGTAAAGATGAGCAAAGAATAGAGGTAGGAATTTATTAGGATTTTGTGGATTTTTATGAATTTTTGATGAATTTTGATGATTTTTAATGCAAAAATGATGGGAGAAAATTTTTGGGGCTGCCCATGGAGGTGAGGCCGGCTATGAGGTGAGGAAAAGAGAGGAGAGTGAGAAAAGGTGAAGAAAAGTGTAGAAGGTTTCACAAAAATATCACACCATTAAGTCTTTTCATGAATTTATTTAAAAACTCTTTATTTTCTTCACTCCATTTGACCTAGAATGGTCTAGAACCATTGTAAAATTTTGAAAATAAATTTTGCATGAAACACACTTGATTCTAATATGTAATGGTTCACTTTTGCTAATTAAACCCATTTAAATTTGTAATTTACACTAATTTAGTGTAAAAATAAAGCTTATGTTAATATTTAAAATAATTAATTTAAGAAAAATATTTAATTAAACTAAAAATTTATAAGTGGCTAAATAAACACCATTTACTAGTAATAACATAATTAAAATAGGTATTTTTAAATTTATAGTGAAAAATAATTACGGTTTAGTTTTATGAAAACTACGTTTTACTTTACCGAAAATTATAAAATTCACTTAAACGATTTTATTTATTTAATTAATTATTTAATTATTTTTAAAATGTTACAATCTTCCTCCTTTTAAGAAATTCGGTCCCCGAATTTAAATTAAAACTCCCCCAAATTACTAAAACATTCAGCCAAAACACTCAAATCGTCGGGGCTCCGAAATCATCAATACATAACTAAAATCAACTCCGTCAAGCATAACACAATCGGAGTTATGGCGAAAATAAAATACCAAAACCCAATACGAAAACCAACATAATATACATCAAAACTACAACTTATATATTGTGCGCATCATAGTAAAATCGTCCAAACATCTGGATAAAGAAGCATGCAAGAACCCCTTTTGAAAATCGCCGTGTGATGCACGTGCCACGGCATAAGTAGCGGACGTTTATTTTAAAAAAAAATAGCTATATATATATATCTTTTATTTAACATACACGTCCCGCCTGGTTACCAAATCAATAGTAATGATTATAAAAACATACTGATCAAACTGAAATCAATCCCAATCATATCATAAAAATATCATGTGCGTCTGGTGCGCACTGAAATCGAAACCAAATACAGATGCCACGAATTCACACAAAAACAAAACTGAGTGCAACAGGTGTGCACCAAAAACATCTGTCAAGTGCAACGGGCGTGCACGACTCTAATATCAGGTGCATCTAATCTGCACAAAACCACGATTTAGTGCATCTGGTGTGTACAAATCGTATCAGGTGCACCGAATGTGCGCAAGAATCTCAATTAGGTGCACCTGGTGCACGAAAACATACACCGAATATCAAAATCGAAATCACAGTACGAAAATGCATGAAAACTAGGTCGAAGCATATGTCAAAATCATGTGTAACCCATATGCACGAAATCAAATCGAAATCTCAAAATGTATAAAACCAAATCGAGTGTACTGGGTATGTACAAAACAAAATCAATACAACTGATATGAAGCACGAATAGAATGTAATGAATGCACACATAAGAAATACCAATCATAGAACAAAATCCCCAAAATACCAAAAAAAAATCCAATCAACGGAAATATGAAATTCAAATCACAAAATCACAATCGTAAACACTATCGTCAATGTGCGCCTCTTTCCCCCTTTCCTCTGGTGTCGACTGCTTCGAACTTGTCTCTTCATAGGTGTGCTGACTGCGCTACCAACGGCAATACTCATATCTAAAGTCTCCCACGTAGTCGATCCCTTCACCTGATATCCGGACTACATTAAACTTTTCGATCGATCCATCAAAATCCCATAATTCCCCGAGAGCTCAACACTCAAGTACAGTTTAAAAATATCCGGTACATACCCCAGCATCGATGGTCCAGCCGTAGAAGGGCAAACCCAAGCCTCACTAATGGCACCGCGGAACCGCCGTAAACCCTAAGGTTCAAGCGCGTTCTCGTGGTCATTATGTCGAGTTAGGGTTTCATTCTTCTAGAGGGTTTATCGAAATACCTGTATGTTCTTCCGAATACTTTAAACTTGGGAAAATGGGTTTCTGACAATCGTTCGAATCCTTTAATTTCGTCTGGACGGCATGTGAATACCCTTCTCCCACACGCTAAACAATACTTCAATCCTCAAGAATAACCGATACTTTAATGGTTATCGCATTCGAGCCACAGCTCCTTCTGCCCGTGCGCCCGTGGTAACAGAAACCACCATCCGATATCGACAAAGATAGATCAAAGGAACGAATGAAATGCGGTGCAAACAAATGTACATCCTAAGGATACTTAAGAAGAGTAGCGTATCGTAAGTATGCCGCGGATCATACACACGGAATGTCACTCAACCTAAGTCGCCTACTCCATCAACCAAGGGTCACCTAGACTTCTACAAGGTTAAATTTAGCGCTCTGATACCAATTTTGTCACGACCCGAAAGTACGGAACGTGACCGACACTTAGATTACGAAGCGTCTAGAGGCGCAACGTAACCTAAGTAAGCCGAAGCCCAGAAATCTAAACCATAAAAAGAAGAAGTAAAAGAAAACATGTAGAAAACAAGTTTAAAAGCAACATCCAATTTTCTCAAAAATTTCGGTAGAGCCTCCTTTGTAAAAACTGGCCCCAAACGGGTACGAACAAGAATAATATATATACAAACAATAAAAAAGCATCCCCAAACGGGAGCTAGCTCTACGCCAAAAGGCGGAAACAACCACATCAATGCACAATAGTATACAACGCCAAAGGGCGAGGCTTAAAACTCAAAAGAAGACAAAACCACCGGATATCATAATAATACAAGCGCGACTCTAAGGTCGAAATAAACAACTGATCCAGTAAACTACCAAGTAATACAAGTTTGGTTGATGGAGCTGTCTAGATACAAATGAAATAATAAAAGTACAATGGCGGTTCAGATACAAATGAACCAATCTACCGTGCAAATCACCCGGAATGAAAAGATGTGCCAGCAAGCTGCCAGGAAAACCTGTACATCGAACTTGTAATAAAATTTGGCACAACGGGGGTGAGTTGCCAACTCGTGAGTAGAAGATATCTGCGAAAAGAAATCGAATGCACGACGCTGTCCTAGATCATAATAATATACTAATATACTACTAGTCATCAAGTAAAGACAGGATAATAAGCTACGTGTAAGTGCAAATGCTCCGTGCTCGTATCAGTGCCTCATATAGAACTATGTCATGTGAATGAGTATGCATGCACCATGAATGTGAAATAACCAATCCTGAAATCTAGATATATCTGTATAAGAAATCATTAACTTTTATCATGGTAAAGTGTGTATAGAAATCTGAAATATCAACGATAAAATCCATGGAAATCCGTGTCAAGCATCGACACAAAGCATGTAAATCTCAAGTCTCAATACCTCATAATCTCAATGTCTCATATTCTCAATATCTCAGGCTCCGTCAGTCCGGATCGGCCCATATCATCAAATCTCACGACAACGGTCGGTATCCTCCGGATATCCACCGCACCAGACATCACCGGTAGATAGTCCTCCCCTGCCAGGCTCATCGTCTACAACTCGATCTTCTTGCCCCGGGATACCATACCGGGCCCACCATGTACCCGAGACGGTTCGTCCACTCCTCGAATCGGGTCTCGAAATCCAACAGAAAACATGAAATCTCATGGTGGACGACACATACATCACGAGAAAACCGCATCTTATGTTTTAAAAAGAGAGGAGGAGAGAGAGAAGTTTTTATATATTCTTGCGGTTTTCCCAAAAAATCCAGAAATCTCATAGAAATCCAAAATCCCAAAATCATGAGTAAGTATATGATAAGTGTCGGCATATGTCCCATAATACTGCATGATAACATGAAAATGCGAATGCATGAAATGTCTAAGTAATAAATACCATGTCTATACTAACACCAGAGAGTAATCACAATATTATATCGATCTAGCTGTTAGCTGATTGTATCAATAAAAGATAATATGATCTAAAGTGTACGTGACATAGCAATTACCGATGATGATGTGTGTGAGCCGGCAAATAAGTGTGCGTGGAATAAGCGCATCATCGGTAATGGTGCTGGTGTCCTAACAGGCAAAGTTTTATTCTGATTATAGAAACATATGAATGAACATGCACCATTATGATTACGGTATGAATGTAAAGACGGATGTGTAATAACCACTCATCTGTGATATACAAGTATAACTACAACTATATGACTCGAGCCTAAACTAGTGTCCATCTAACCTCCTAAGAAACTAAACCTAAGAAACTAGTCAATAAGAAATAAGAGTCCACCTAAGGTCTGAATCCATATCTCTAATAGTCGGCGATCCAGCCTCAATAGCGTCACGTACGTAGTACGGCTTCCTCGAATCAAGAGTGCGGATCAATCATCATATCTATGCCTCGTACGGTAAAATCCATCGTACGGCAACCCAATATCGGGGTATGGGTCAAGTATCACCTACGTGTCTCATCATTCGTATAATATCATCATCAACACATGTCAAGATCAAGGTGCTATACTGTAATCGCATACATCAATCATATATCATTGTCAGCATAAATATACATCGTTAATTTATCCTCAGAAATATCATGTCATATGTATCATATTGTGATTAAGTCACACTTAGATCATATCGTGATCAAGTCACACCTATATGATATCGTAATCAAGTCACACATATATGATATCGAAATCAAGTCACACATATATCATATCAGACTTTCAGGCATAGGTTACGGTCCGGGTTCTATTTTAGAGTTCCATGTACTTCAATATCATCACCACCCTTTATTATTTATGTATACCTATTCATTAACTCATTTCCTAATGATCCGCTAACATCATAACACGACCGTAAAGCCAAGAATCACGGCATCAAGCCCAGTTATATTGTTTCATCCCCGTGTATCATATCACATCCTTGTATCACATATACGTATTGTGTATATATATATATGGCTACACCTAGTCCTATATATATATATATATATATATACATACATACACGTATACACCACGTCGAGTCTCGGTGTGTGCGTGTGTGTGTATCTACCTGAAACCTACGAATCTCTTCCAAGGTATTCATCCTCTGGTATGGTCTTTCTAAATCAGTCTAGTCCAACCGAGGGTCATTACTAGGGTTCTACTCATCAAGAATCTAAGGTCACGTCTGGCTTCCTAATGACAATAAGTACTATCCCTATTCTACGTTTGCGGGGGTGCTAAACGCCATCCACCCGACTTCCCTCCGTAGATATACATCTACTCACTTGGTCCTTGTCTGCCGAAGACGGTGTCGCCATCCTCTTCTTCATCGCCCGCAGTCCACGTGAGGGGTACCTATACGCAAACACATATAATATCGTAAACTGAATCACGGACAACATCAAAACGACGCACGAAACGCGCATAGGTTAAAACCTATGTCCCGCTCATGCAAAAGAACCAAATATCGCTCGATATCGGCGTACAAACGCCGATTGATCGAGATAAGCATCAACAAACAACTCATAGTTATAAAACCCATTACTTATAATATAAAACATGATTTAATTCATCGAAACCCTAAAAATCGATCAAATCGTCCGATTCCGTAAAACCTGAAAACACCAATTTACCGTTTTACTTCAAAACTTGATGTTTAAAAGAAACTAATGGTCATAGTATTCATTAATTAGCATAACTAGACTATATAAACCATCACTATATTTTTAACACCCTAATTTATATTAGTTTGAAAATTCTAATTTGCAAACTTGCCCGATTTCGATACTTTTAAGGAAAATTTCACAATATCACATCTAAACTGGATTTTACATGAATTAATGCATTAAACTACAATTCATGATGATAATGATATAATGAAACCATAAATTATATTTTAAATTTCATTTATTTAAGAATTTCCAAAATCTAGTTAGAAAAAATAGCATTTTTATTAGTATTTTTCAATTATCAATAGAAACTAGTAACCAATTTAAGTTTTTCATTCCACCAACAAGTTAATATCCTCATTAAAACCACAATCTAGTGTTACAAACATTAATTGAAATTTTATCTCACCAATATATACAATATATAGAAATCTAGTTTGCAAAATGGATTAATTTAAACAATTTTGGATAAACAATTTACAATATATCATCCATACAAGATTTTCCACCTAAAAATGTTAAACTAGTTATTATAACCCTACTTAATTAATAAAAACCATAACTTAATTTTATAAACCCTAACTTGAATTTTAAAACTTGTAGATAGAAATTATTTATTAAATCTAATTATGCTTAAATGAAACATCTAATAACAATAAATCAAAAGAAGAAGATTTATACCTCCACAACATTAAATCCAAACATGAAAATAAGCCTCCAAAATGAATGCTCTTCATCTCCAAAATCCATGTAAAGATGAGCAAAGAATAGAGGGTAGGAATTTATTAGGATTTTGTGGATTTTTATGAATTTTTGATGAATTTTGATGATTTTTAATGCAAAAATGATGGGGGGAAAATTTTGGTGCTGCCCATGGAGGTGAGGCCGGCCATGAGGTGAGGAAAAGAGAGGAGAGTGAGAAAATGTGAAGAAAAGTGTAGAAGGTTTCACAAAAATATCACACCATTAAGTCTTTTCATGAATTTATTTAAAAACTTTTTATTTTCTTCACTCCATTTGACCTAGAATGGTCTAGAACCATTGTAAAATTTTGAAAATAAATTTTGCATGAAACACACTTGATTCTAATATGTAATGGTTCACTTTTGCTAATTAAACCCATTCAAATTTGTAATTTACACTAATTTAGTGTAAAAATAAAGCTTATGTTAATATTTAAAATAATTAATTTAAGAAAAATATTTAATTAAACTAAAAATTTATAAGTGGCTAAATAAACACCATTTACTAGTAATAACATAATTAAAATAAGTATTTTTAAATTTATAGTGAAAAATAATTACGGTTTAGTTTTATGAAAATTACGTTTTACTTTACTGAAAATTATAAAATTCACTTAAACGATTTTATTTATTTAATTAATTATTTAATTATTTTTAAAATGTTACACAAGCAATCAAAGCACAGGTCTTAGCCGATTTCGTTGTCGAATGCACTATTCCCGCTAAAGAAGGAACGGCAGCGCAGGTCCCTGAACCACGTCCCTCAGTCGAAGAAGTACCCAACCCCATCCCAGACTGGGTGCTCTACATAGACGGATCCTCTACCGAGGAGAGAAGTGGGGTTGGCTTGATCGTCCGCGGTTCGGACAAAGCGGAAATGGAATACTCTTTAAAGCTTGGGTTCAGAGCGTCGAACAACGCCGCGGAATACGAGCTTTTGTTGGCAGGACTGCGAATCGCTTCTTGGGTAGGGCTGAAGACCATCAAAGTTCGCAGCAACTCTGCACCGGTCGCCGGCCAAGTAACTGGGCTTTTCGAAGCCGGGGAGCCACTCATGATAAAATACCTGGCCGAAATAAAAAAGCTTCGAAAAAATTTGGACAAAGTCCAAGTGGAGAAGATTCCCAAGAACTTGAACATCCAAGCCGATGCCTTGAGCAAACTCGCTTCTTCCTATTCGGCCAACCATAGAAGAAATATCCTTTTCGAAGTCTTGCTGTCGGGACCCGGTTCTTGTTCACGGAGCAAAGTGCCACACAGAACAAAGTGCTACGCCAATTGTCATACCAAGAGGGCGGGGGCCACCCCTTGAATCTATGGGGGCCACCTCTAGAGTCCGTGGGACCCACTGTAGAACAATGGGGAATTTTCGGAACACATTTCGAAAGAGGACCGGACTGCATTATAAATATAATGATACCACCCTCAATTACAGAGGCGTCTTTTAAGTGAACCGGCACTACAGGAGCTTGAGAACTCCTTAGTTAAGTGTGCTCGAGCCAGGGAAGTTCTGGGATGGGTGACCTCCTGGGAAGTGGCCCTGGTCGGGTCCGGTTCGCCCCGAAGGACAAAACCGTGCGGTTTCAGCCAGAGCGGACAATACTCTCTGTATTGGGGGTGGGGCATGACAGAATGGTATCAGAGCTGGTCCCTCAATAGTAGGTCTATGGTTCGAAGACGAACCATTGTTCAAAGGTGGGGAGAATGTCGGGACCCAGTTCTTACTCACGGAACAAAGTGTCACACGGAACAAAGTGCCACGCCAAGTGTCGTGTTAAGTGGACGGGGGCCACCTCTTGAATCCGTGGGGGCCACCTCTTGAGTCCGTGGGACCCACTGTAGAACAATAGGGACTCTTCGGAATACATTCTGAAAGAGGGCAGATCTGTATTATAAATGGAATGATACTACTCCTCAATACAGAGACGCCTTTTAAGCGAACCGGCACTACAGGAGCTTGAGAACTCCGTAGTTAAGCGTGCTCGAACCAGGGAAGTTCTGGGATGGGTGACCTCCTGGGAAGCGGCCACTGGTCGGGTCCGGTTCACTCTAAAAGGAAAAACCGTGCGGTTTCGGCCAGAGCGGACAATACCATTTGTACCGGGGCGTGGGGCGTTATATTTATGGTGGGCCATGCAGGTCCCTCAGTAGTAGGTCTATGGTTCGAGGACGAACCATTGTTCAAAGGTGGGGAGAATTTCGGGACCCGGTTCTTGTTCACGGAGTAAAGTGCCATACAGAACAAAGTGCCACGCCAATTGTCATACCAGGGGGCGGGGGCCACCTCTTGAATCTGTGGGGGCCACATCTAGAGTCCGTGGGACCCACTGTAGAACAATGGGGAATCTTCGGAACACATTCCGAAAGAGGACCGGACTGCATTATAAATATAATGATACCACCCTCAATTACAGAGGCACCTTTTAAGTGAACTGACACTACAGGAGCTTGAGAACTCCGTAGTTGAGCGTGCTCGAGCCAGGGAAGTTCTGGGATAGGTAACCTCCTGGGAAGTTGCCCCTGGCCGGGTCCGGTTCGCCCCGAAGGAAAAAAACCGTGCGGCTTCGGCTAGAGCGGACAATACTCTCTGTATTGGGGGTGGGGCGTGACGCTTGCCACGGGCCAGCGTGGAAGACGGAGAGATAACACTCCAGATCTACACAACTCAGGAAGAATACCGGGATTGGAGAAAGCCTCTCGTGGAGTTCCTAAAGGACGGTGTACTTCCCGAAGACCGAGGAGAAGCTCGCCGGTTTCGGGCCAAAGCACGCCATTTCGTCTGGAGAAACGGAAACCTATACAAGAAATCATACACTCAGCCTCTGCTCCGGTGCATCGACCCCCACGAGGTTGACCACATTCTGCGAGACATACATGAAAGGGTCGGGGGAGCACATCAAGGGTCCGAACTCTGGTCCAAAAGGCACTACTGCAAGGGTACTATTGGCCGAGAATACACCAGGTTGCCGAGAAGCTTGTCAGAAGATGCAAGAACCGCCAACTCTTCAGCAGCATACCTCATCTCCCCGCCACTGAACTAACTCCACTCAGTTCTCCTTGTCCATTTGCACAATAGGGGATTGATATGGTGGGCCAACTCCCCACCGGTACAGACGTGCACAGATACATCCTTGTCGCTGTGGATTACTTCACGAAATGGATAGAGACCATACCCATCAGGAAACCAGACGCCATCTCTACGATAAAGTTCCTGCAGAACAACATAATTTCTCGATTTGGGATCCCGATATGCATGGTTACCGACTATGGGACCAACTTCGAAAACGATAAGGTCAAAGAGTTTTGTAGCGACTACCACATATTGATGAAGTTTGCTGCGGTCGCACATCCTCAATGCAACGAGCAGGCCGAGATAGCAAATCGAGACGTCATCCACGGTCTTAGAGCCCGTTTGGAAGGAAGGTAAGGCGGCTGGGTCGAGGAGCTGCCGCGGGTACTATGGGCATTGTGGACATCGAAGAAAACACCCACGGGAGAAACCCCATTCAGTTTCTGCTACGGTATCGAGGCGATGGTCCTCGCGGAGATTGGACTGCCCAATTATAGGATCGAACACTTCGACGATGAAACTAACACCTCGGCGCTCCGAAGCAACTTGGACGTCCTATTGGAAAAGTGGGATCGAGCGCAAATCAGAGCGGCCGTCTATCAGCAGCAAACCGCTCGCTACTACAATACCCGAGTTAAACATCGGGCCTTCAAGACGGGAGATCTGGTCTTATGAAGAAACGAGTTCGTAGACCTAGGGAGACTACATAAGTTATCCCCAAAGTGGGACAGACCATTTCTCGTAACAGAAGCATTGCCCGGTGGAGCATACCGCCTGCAGGACGCCGGGAGGCATAACTTTCTTCGGCCTTATAACACCGAAAAACTTAAGTTGTATAAATAAACATGTACCCTCTTTTGAAATAATGTAATTCCTATTGATATTTAATTAAGTCTCCTGAGTTAGGTCCTCTCACAGAAGAGACCTTTTACATCGTCATGGGGCTCCAGCCCTTTGTTTCTTTTCTTGGTTCCGAGACTCCAAGGTTTTTTAAGAAAAAGTATAAAATGTACCGAGGGGATAAAAAGAGACAATGCATCTCAACAAAGAAAAAATTTATTTATTAAGAGGTATTATGGGCTCACCAGCCTTACAACAAAGGAGGGCGAGGATTAAGGAAATATTGTCGGTGATACACTGAAGAAAGCTCCTCCAGCCGAGCCCAAGCAGCCTTGACCCGCTCCCTCAAATGGTATTCGCGGACCCTAGAAGCCACGGACTCTCCGGGGTCCCCGTCCGCCGAGCAAGATGCGACGACCAACATTTGCTGGAAACTCTCTAGAAGGAAGTCCACCGAGCGATCCCGCCTACTCTTGATATCAGATCAAGCCCGTGGACAATGTGTATTTTTTCGAACGCCTCGTCCATCAACTGCGGAGATAGGGTGTTGTACAGACCCGGGGAAGTCCTTCATATCGCATAAATTAGCATTTGAAGGTGTAATACCCGGTTCTTTTATATACGCCTAAAATCCGTATTTCGCTTTAAACTATAAATTTTGTTATTCTTAATTATTTAATTATTTTAAAGGAACTCGATTAAACCCTGAAACCCCAAACCCTACTATATCTCATTGTTCCCAAAATCTTTCTTTAAGCCCCGGCCCCCTCTTTCATTATTAGTTCTTTTATTCAATGAAATCTAAATCCAGCCCACCCCTTTTATTTAAATTAATTCAAACCATCCCGGCCCAATTCCCCCAGCAGCCCACTTCTTTATAAATTTATTTTCTTTTCATTTTCCCCTTATTTCCCAAAACCCAGCCCAAAGGATTTTTCCCATTTAAGTATATATATACAACTCCTTTTATTTTCAAACCCCTCGGCCCATTCTTTTTTAAAATAAACTTAATCTTTTTTTTCTTCTTCTTAAAACCCAACTCATTCCCAAGCCCAACAGCCCGTTCCCTCATAATTCTTTTAATTTTTCCAGCAGGCCCAGCTCCTCAGCCCACACAAATAAATGGAAATTCATATTTTAATTAAATCTCGGCCCAAGCCCGCTTCACCCTCACCCGCTCGTTTAAACCCGACCCGCTCCTACAGTGCATCTCCCCCAACGGCTCTTTTCCTATTTTCCCGCGCGCGTTTCCTTCGCGACCCACTGCCGTCGCCTCCGCCCACGCTCGCACCCTCGTCGCTCGCGCGCGTTACTCCCCACGACGCGCGACCCCTGCCTCCCCTATCTCTCCTCCTCTCTCCTTGCACTCTTTCTCTCTCACTCTCTCTTTCCTTCCTCCTTCTCGCTCGAACCCGCGCACCCACTGCCTTCATCACTCGCCGCCGTCGACGACGACGACTTCGACCCCTACTCACCCTCTCTTCCTCTCCATCTCGCCTGAAAACCTTAGCCGTACCCATCTCCTCCCTCACACTCTCCCGCTCTTTCCCTCGACTTCCTCCTCCTGCTCACCAAGCACCTACCTCGTCGCCGCGACCCACCGGAGCCACCGCCATCGCTTTCTCCTTCCAAGCATCGCACCCGAGCTCCACCCCCTGCACCCTCTCACCGGCGGGCCCACTGCACCGTCGTCGACCCCATCATCATCATCATCACTGTCGCCATGATCTCTGTCTCTCTCTCTTTGATCCCTCACTCTCTGTCCCTCACTCTCTATCTCCCTCTCTCTAAAAAACTCTCTCTCTCTCCCTAACTCTCTCTCTCTAAATCCCTCTCTCCACGCACCCGAGCTCCCCGCTCCTCACCCGTCACCATCTCACCGCAGTTGCACCCTATCACCGGTCAAGACCACCGCCTCCACCTCACGCCATCACATCCTCACTGCTGCCGCAATGCCACCATCGTGCCCAAGCCATGCCCACTGTTGCCGCCATCTCCATGTCCCGCAGTGCCCAAACCATCTTGCCAGCTCCATGCCTTGAAATTTCATCAATCACTTGCAATCGTCCCAAACGCCGCAGTTTCAGTCGCCGTCGTTGCCGTCAAGCGAAGCTCGAGCCAAGCCCAAGCCTAGCCGAGACTCGTCACGTGCTTGCTACTCCGTGCCCGGGATGTATCACTACTACCTTTGCTGCCGCGCCATCAGTTCATCATCTCCAGGCAAGTTTTATACTTGCTACATGCTAATTTGTATTAGTTACGAACTATAATTTTTATAAATTCCATACTAAATATCCTCGATAAATCATACGATGCAACTGTTGATACATGATCCCAATGAGAATACTTATCTAATTTGACGGAACTGGATTGTTTATATTGGCCCTTATAGTGATGAATACCTTGTACAAATTTCGCTGGAAAATATGGCCGTTAACGACTAAAACGACTACCCCCAAGTTTACTCGTAAAACTGGAATTTTTCTTGTACCTGAAAACCGTTAAAATTACCATAAATTATTTACATACTGGAACGATGCGTTCGAGGGCTTAAATCGAAGCCGACTCGACGAACTATAACCCTATGCAAGTTTCTAAATATTTCTGTACTTAAACTGTGACAATAATTGGATCGGAGTGCGACTCTGGACTGCAGTCCAGAGCGACTCCAGTTGTGGTTTACTGTCCCGTAATGAACACCACCCTGTTTCCTTAACTCGTAGGTTGCGGAACTCCGCTGTTTATTATAGGTGAATCTGTTAGCTAGACAACACAAGTGGTTCCATCCTGTTTCGTTATCGTTTGTTATTTAATCTGCAATTTAAAAGATGGGGACGTATAACAGTCCCAACAGAATCAGAATTTACATACTAGTATTGAACAGTGTATATCTCCTGACGTACAGACGCGATTGAAGATCCGTCTGTTGCGTTGAAAACCTTACTGAAAACTCTAGATTTCATTCGACTGTAGCGTCGCTAAAATCCGATCCCAATTGGGATTAAAATGCGTTGCGAAACGGACTTCCGATTCTGAAACCGGATTTCCAGCCGTGAACGCTTAAAATGAAATGGCTATAATTAATGATCCTGGAATCCGATTGGCATGAAACCAAATTCACTGGTTAGATACTCAATCATACAATTTATTTTCCGTTTATCGTTTCGCTAAACTGTACACATTTGATTTATGATAAATATTGCAAGTGGTAGATTACCGATTCATGACATCCTAATCATACTTTACATACTGTTTACGCATCATATTACATATGTCACTGCATTGATAACTTAGTGATAATGTGTATTACCCAGTGTTAGGTATTAGTGATGATTGTGGCAAGTACGTTAGTGTTCGTGTATAAGTGAATAAGTGAAAGTGACACGTACTTGTACACAATCAGTGAACCTTATTATTCTATTGCATTGTCGACGTCTGTGGGACGCGTGTACGTGTGACTATAAGTGGTATGAGACACTTATGGAAGCTCTTGCACGGTTGTCACAGATAAGACACCAGACACTGCCATTTATCTGGAGTATTAGTCGGACGTGCTTGATGGAGATCCTGTCTCCAGTTCTCGTGCAGACTTGTCACAGACCGACTGGTATTTGAGGTTATGGTTAGCGTTTGATATAGACCACGGGGTGTGGGGTGGTTTGAGTGTGAGTTCAACAGAATCTCGGGAGTCCCTTGCCGGCTTATATATATACGGAGATATATGGAGATTTACAGGGTGCATGATTATTACCGTGAGTTACATGTTGGGCCCGTGGTCCCTTGCCCTTGGGTTCTACCCTTGGGTGGAGGACACTCGCGAGTGGTTGTCTCTCACACTTGGACTGACGATAGGCTTAGTGACCTGTACAGTGAGACTTAGAGACTGATAGGGATAATGGCATTGATATACATTACTTACCGTTGTTGACATACCTGGCATATTATATTATTGTTTTACTGTTCACCTGATCCTTTAGACACTTCATTGATTACTGCATGTTCATATCTATACCATTCTGATTTACTGTTATATATATCTATTAGCACTGTTCGAGTTGTCACTTGTTTATATATATTATATTGCTATAGTGTCGCTCTGACGACCTGAGTATGCATGCTCAGTGTGAGGAGTAGATTTAACCGGGACCAGGACCAGCCGCACATCACGGACATCTCGATTAGCTATCCAGAGTTATACTCTTTTGTTTCCATCAGGTCAGTTCTTTATATTGTTTCGTTTCAGTTACTACATTTCTCATTGCCTGAGCATTATTTACTGATTACCATGTAAAGCTAGAAGTCGAAGTGTGACTACGGCAGGATGTATCCTTGACCGTAGGAGCATGGCTGGCCTTGTCAACCCCTCGTATTCCGTATTTTGGGAAGCGGGGCGTCACAGAAGGAGAGGAGATCGCCGTGGAAGCAGGCGCCTACAGTGGCCTTCTAGGCGGCCTATCACCGCCTCGTATGTCTCCTCGGAACAATCGAGGTTATAAAAGTATACATCGTCACGAGAAACGATCTCCCTGATGGTATACACGCGGCCGGTTATCTTTAGGGAATGCAAGACTGGAAAGAAACCAATATGCCTTCGGTATTTATAGCCTAAACAAAAATCTTCGAACGGCCGAGATTTACTCGCACAACGACGCAAATCACGGAATATCGCACTTTCTCGATATGGTGTTGCCACGTGTCATCCGCGACGGTCACCATTCCTGCCTATATGGGTCACGGAAGGTTGAACTGTTGGGGTCAAAAATTGCACTCCGGTTGACCAAGTCAAAGTCAAGGTCAACCCCAAGCCAGGTGGGCCCAAGCCCAGATCAAATGGGCTCATGCCCGAGTCGAGCCCGAACATGAAGCGGCCAGCCTCCCCCATGCCAAAAATCATATAATAAATAAATTTGATGTAATTTTTTATGCATGAATGTAAGCAAAATAGGCATAAAACCAAATTTTTATAAAGCCCATGACTTATGTGCAAAAAAAATGAGCACATGAGTGGGATGGGCAAAATGTCATTTTGTAAAGCCCAAGGGGCTATATGTAAATGTGTAAGCCTATATAAGACAACATGATGATGAATAAAACATATACAATTCATTCTCTCTAAACTCTACGGTTTGTGTGCCTCCTTCCCTTCTCTCAAGGGTCTAAAACATTTTTCCTCCTTTTGAATTAAATCAAAAGTTTAACTCTTCCTTTCTCAAAAAGTAGTTTTTCACCTCAAACCCATAAAGGGAAGCTCGGATCTCTCATCAAATCTTTGAAAGGGGGGATTTTGAATCTTACTCCCTTTTCCTCCAAGAGCCGGCCAACCGAGAGGAAGAAGAAGGAGACTCATCTCCAAAAATCCCACGTTGGGAGGATCCAAAGCTCAAAAGAAGAGCCAAAGGTTCTTAGGAGTTTAACTCCTTTCTAGATCTGTTGGAGTTTAACTCCATAAATTAAATTTCTGTTACGAGTTCAACTCCAAAACCCCTTGGGAGTTCAACTCCCTAACCTAGGGGCTAAACCCTTTCCCGCTGGTGTTCTTCGAGCGCCCAGCGGCCGCGTGCCGCGCACGTGACCCGTGAGCGCCCAGCGGTCGCATACCGTGCACGTGACCCGCGGGCGTCCCGTGGTCGCGTGCATGGCACGTGACCCGCGGGCGCTAAAGCGCCCAATGGTCGCGTGCAGCGCACGTGACCCCGAGCACTAAAGTGCCTACGTGCGCGATCGCGTGCAGCGCACATGACCCGCGGTCACATGCAAGGCACGTGATCTGCGGGCACTATAGCACCCACGTGCGCCCTAAGCGACCCGCTCAGCGCCTTGCGGTCGCGTGCTGCGCACGTGACCCGTGGGCGCCAAGCGCCCACGTGCCACGCACGCGTCTTTAAGACGCTCCCCCCATTTCTAACAGGGCGCTGCCCCCGCACCCTGCAAGGGGGCTGCTGGCCCCCTTGACCCCTTGCCCGCTATCCGGGTAGCGGGACCCCCGTAAAACTCTGCGGGGGCCCCGATATATCCAAAACCCTTTCAAAACATACGTACACTGCACGTTGAATTCGCATGATCTGTTTGACCTGTCAATCGGAGGTTCCTTCGCTCCAAAGGCGAGGGGTAATTAACGACAGCTTAGTTCGCGGTTGCCGGAGATTCGGATCTCCACAATCAGTAAACCCCCGCCTATCCTAGGTAGGGGGAATCTGTAGTACGCCTGACAAGCGCGCGCGTATTCCCATCTCAATGGGGTGATGAAAAACACCCTACAGATTCTGGCATGCCCGGTGGGACCTATCTCTCCTCCTATATTTCGGGTTAAACGTTCATGCGAACTCAATCAATATACATATCTATATTTATACTAAAATAATGCTCTTTCATGCAGGTTTCCAAGTAATCAATTTTCAACAATGTCTTCAAAGATGAGCTCAGCTCCCATCTCCTACACGATGAAGATGGACGCTAGGACGGTCCTTCCGGCCAGTCTCGGGCGACAATGGGAGGAGCCACCTCTACCATTTGGCTTTATTCTGTTCGTGTCAGCTAACGTCGTCCTGGCTCCTCAAGCTCCGGTAAGAGACAAACCGGTCTCAAAAGGGGAAAAGGCCGAATATCATGGTCGCGAGGGCACTTCAGCCCAAGCACAAATCCGTTTCCGAACGACTCTCTATCGCCCCAGCTGGGGGTAAGGCCATCAACACCGACAAAGTAATAAGGCATCTCGAGTAAGCTCCAGCGGTGCCCTTGACAACTGCTCAATCGAGTATCTTCTCTAAGCTCTCCGTCAGATGACCTCTAAGTCGTTAAACTGGAAAAAGATGACCACCGCGTCGTTAAACTGGAAACAGATAACCTCTAAGTCGTTAAACTGGAAATATCTGACCACCATGTCATTAAACTGGGAATAATCGACCTCTAAGTCGTTAAATTGGGGATGTAAAAATGTATAAATAAAACAAAAAAAAGATAAAAACAAAACAAAAAAACAAAAAAAAGTCGAAATGATGAGGCAACTCGCAATAAAAATTAGCGAGTAAAAATAAATATGAAAATAAAGCCGAAATGATGAGGCAACCACGTATAAATAGCCGAAATGATAGGGCAATCGCGACCTTCGCGATAAGAAAAGCTGAAATGATAGAGCAATCGCGGTAATAAAAAAAATAAAAAAAACTCCTCCAAATGGCGAATGATGAGTCGCTCCTGGTACCATATTCTAGTGCAGCGATGCAGACGCCGTCCAAAACTCAAATCCCCAACGGCGAATGATGAGTCGCTCCTGGTACCATATTCCAGTGCAGCGATGCAGACGCCAACTAAATTCTGAATGTCCCAACGGCGATTGATGAGTTGCTCCTGGTATCATATTCCAGTGTAGCGATGCAGACGCCAACCAAATTCCAAATCCCAAAACGGCGAATGATGAGTCGCTCCTGGAACCATATTCCAGTGCAGCGATGCAGACGCCAACCAAATTCCAAATCCCAAAACGGCGAATGATGAGTCGCTCCTGGAACCATATTCCAGTGCAGCGATGCAAACGCCAACCAAAATCCAATTTCCTAAAATTCTCCCAGCCCTACGGTTGGTTCTCAAGTTGACCACCGTATACAATCTATGGGCTCAAATAATTCTCATGATACCCATGCCCCACCGCAATCACCAGTTACGCGGCTGGTCTCCGCTCTTGGAATTATGCTCCATTTGGGAACCCACTCATACGTCCTCACGATACATGAGGAGGAAAAACCTTCGTGGGATCCTTACGACTCACAGAGGAAAAACCTTCGTGGGATCCTTACGACTCACAAAGGAAAAACACACTTGGGAGTCCTTACGATTCCTAAGGAGAACATACACATGCGGGATCCTTTCGACTCGTAGGGGGAAATGGTTTTATGGGACCCTTACGGCGCATAAAATTGAAAAGCCTTGGGTGATAGGAATCTAAACATGTCTCCTAAGCCATCGCTCCCCAACCGGCAAAGGCGAATGATGAGTCGCTCCTGGTACCATATTCCAGTGCAGCGATGCAGACGCCAACAAAATCCCGAAATTCTTCCGGCCCTACGGTCTGGATCATACATCCTGCAAAACCGTATACAATCCATGGGTGTAAAACGATACCAATCTCTCCCAAGTCCTATTGGCGAGACCACATTCAAAGTCCCCCCAGCGATGAAGATTCCCAAAAAAAAAGGTATGTCCACAAGCAAAATTGGCATGGATGAAAACCCGAAAGGGCTCTGTGAGTAAAAACAGCAGGACTGCCGACGGGTTTTTGAAAACCCGAAAGGGCGCAAACTCGTGAAAAAGAGATGAAATGCACTTGCAAAGTCCTCTCGACTTTGTGAGGAGAAAATTCCCGCGTGAGATCCTTACGACTCACAAAGGAAAAACACACTTGAGGGTCCTCACGACTCTTAAGGAGAAAATGCACCTACGGGATCCTTACGACCCGTAGGGAGAAAATGCTTTTATGGAACCCTTACGGCCCATGAAATTGAAAAGCCTTAGGTGATATGGATCTAAACCTGTCACCTATACTATCGCTTCCCAATAAGCAAAGGAAAATGATGATTCGCTCCTGGTACCATATTCCAGTGTAGCGATGCTGATGCCAAACAAAAACCGAAATCCCCAAACCCACTCATGGCAAATGATGATTCGCTCCCGGTACCATATTCCAGCGTAGCGATACTTATGTCAACCCGAATCATGCTTCGTCTCAGAGTGTACCCCGCGTCGAAATCAAGGAGGTATTTGCCTTCCCTGTTGGAATTATGCTTCGACTCGGAATCAACCAGCGACCTCCTTATCGGAATTATGCTCCGTCTCGGAATCAAGTCGACCAACAAGCTCGGCGTCGAAATCATGCTTCGTCTCAGAATGTACCCCGTGTCGAAATCGTGCTTCGTCTCGGAATATCTGCTTTCCCTGTCGGAATTATACTTCGTCTGGGAATCAACCTCTGCATCGAAATTATACTTCGGTCAGAATATCTGCCGCTCGTCGGAATTATGCTTCGACCCCTTGGAATCAAGCTCCGCTCTTCGGAATTATGCTCCAACCCTCGGAATTATGCTCCGATCCCCGGAATTATGCTCCCGGGATGATGCTCCGCTCCTGGAATGATGTTCCACCTCGAAGTCCAACTTCAAGATCCATTAATTTCATGCACATGCATGCAGTGTGCATTCATTGATGGGGGTACTTTGTTGGGGTCAAAAATTGCACCCCGGTTGACCAAGTCAATATCAAGGTCAACCCCAAGCCAGGTGGGCCCAAGCCCAGATCAATTGGGCTCATGCCCGTGTCGAGCCCGAACATGAAGCGGCCAGCCTCCCCCATGCCAAAATAAAAATCATGTAATAAATAAATTTGATGTAATTTTTTATGCATGAATGTAAGCAAAATGGGCATAAAACCAAATTTTTGTAAAGCCCATGACTTATGTGCAAAAGAAATGAGCACATAAGGCATGGGATGGGCAAAATACCATTTTGTAAAGCCCAAGGGGCCATATGTAAATGTGTAAGTCTATATAAGGCAACATGATGATGAATAAAGCATATACAATTCGCTCCCCAAACTCTAGGGTTTGTGTATCTCCTTTCCCTCTCTCAAGGGTCTAAAACCTTTTCCTCTTTCCCCAAACTCTAAGGTTTGTGTGCCTCCTTCCCCTCTCTCAAGGGTCTAAAACCTTTTTCTCTTTTTGAATTAAATCAAGAGTTTAACTCTTCCTTTCTAAAAAAGTAGTTTTTCACCACAAACCCATAAAGGGGAGCTTGGATCTCTCATCAAATCTTTGAAAGGGGAGATTTTGAATCTCACTCCCCTTTCCCCCAAGAGCCGGCCAACCGAGAGGAAGAAGAAGGAGACTCATCTCCAAAAATCCCACGTTGGGAGGATCCAACGCTCAAAAGAAGAGCCAAAAATTCCTAGGAGTTTAACTCCTTTCTAGATCTGTTGGAGTTTAACTCCATAAATTAAATTTCTGTTAGGAGTTCAACTCCAAAACCCCTTTGGAGTTCAACTCCCCAACCTAGGGGCTAAGCCCCTTCCCGCTGGTGTTCCTCGTGGTCGTGTGCCGTGAATATGACCCACGGGCGCCCAGCGGTCGCGTGCCACGCACGTGACCCTTGGGTGCCCAGCGATCACATGCCGAGCACGTGACCCGCGGGCGTCCCGTGATCGCGTACATGGCACGTGACCCGCGGACGCTAAAGCGTCCAATGGTCGCGTGCAACGCACGTGACCCCGGGCACTAAAGCGCCCATGTGCGCGCACGTGACCCGCGGGCACTAAAGCGCCCATGTGCGCGCATGTGACCCGCGGGCACTAAAGCGCCTACGTGCGCGCATGCCCCGTGATCGCGTGCAGCGCACATGACCCGCGGTCGCGTGCAAGGCACGTGACCCGCGGGCACTATAGCACTTACGTGCGCCCCACGCGACCCGCTCAGCTCCTAATGGTCGCGTGCAGCGCACGTGACCCGCGGGCGCTTCGCGGTTGTGTGCTGCGCACGTGACCCGCTGGCACCCAGCGCCCACGTGCTGTGCACGTGACCAGCGGGCGCCAAGCGCTTACGCGCCAGGCACGTGACCCATAGGCACCATGCGTCTACGTGCCACGCACGCGTCTTTAAGACGCTCTTTCCCCCAATTTCTAAGGGGGCGATGTCCTGCACCCCGCAAGAGGGCTGCTAGCCCCTTTGACCCTCAGCCCGCTATCCGGGTAGCGGGACCCTTGTAAAATTCTGCGGGGCCCCCGATATATCCAAAACCCTTTCAAAACATACGTCCATTGCACGTTGAGTTCGCATGACCTGTTTGACCTGTCAATCGGAAGTTCCTTCGCTTCAAAGGAGAGGGATAATTAACGGCAGCTTAGTTCGCGGCTGCCGGAGATTCGGATCCCCACAATCAGTAAACCCCCGCCTACCTTAGGTAGGGGGAATCTGTAGTACGCCTGACAAGCGCGCGCGTATTCACATCTCAATAGGGTGACGAAAAACACCCTACATGAACGACGCCTCAAAGAGATACTAGGGAGATAATAAAGCCCTCATCGCGAGGCCACCGAGTAGATTCCTGCTTGGTCCGTCCACAGCGGGTACCTTCCTGTCCAACAACGTTGTGGATCTAAAGCCCTCATCGCGAGACCACCGAGTAGATTCCTGCTCGGTCCGTCCACAGCGGGTAGCTTCCTGCCCAACAACGCTGTGGATCTAAAGCCCTCATCGTGAGACCATCGAGTAGATTCCTGCTCGGTCCATCCACAGCGGGTAGCTCCCTGCCCAACAACACTATGGATCCAAAGCCCTTCTCGCGAATCTTCTCGGCTCATCCACAAGGGGTAGATTCCTGCCCTATGAAGAAGTTGATTTAAAGCCCTCCTCACGAGGCCCCCGAGTAGAATCCTGCTCGGTCCATCCACAACGGGTAGCTTCCTGCCCAACAACGTTGTGGATCCAAAAGCCTCCTCTGCTTGGCTTATCCACAAGGGGTAGATTCATGTCCTATGAAAAAGTGGATCTAAAACTGTAATACCCCAGGTGGAGTTGAGGCTGAATACCACCTATCCCGTGAAAAGTGAGATGTTATCCGGTATCGATGTGGGGATGTAACCGATACGGATGCACACGGGGACCCACCAGAACAATGGGGAGTATCGAATTCCATTCCGAAAGAGGGCACGATCTGAACTATAAATGGAATGATACCACTCTTATAGCACAAAGGCGCCTTTTGGATGAATCGGAACTCTAGAGTTTGAAGAACTCCGTAGTTAAGCGTGCTTGACCCAGAGAAATTCTGGAATGGGTGATCTACTGGGAAGTAGCCCCGGGTTCATTCAAAGGGACAAAACCGTGCGGCTCCGGCCAGAGCGGACTATACCATCTGTGTTTAGGGGTGGGTCGTGACAAATATGGTATCAGAGCCGGTCCCTCAAAAGTAGGTCTGTGGTTCGAGGACGAACCATTGTTCTAAGTGGGGGGAATGTAATACCCTAGGTGGAGTTGGGGCTGAATACCACATATCCCGTGAGAAGTGGGATGTTATCCGATATCGATGTGGGGATGTAACCGATACGGATGCACACGGGGACCCACCAGAACAATGGGGAGTATCGAATTCCATTCCGAAAGAGGGCACGATCTGAACTATAAATGGAATGATACCACTCTTATAACACAGAGGCGCCTTTTAGATGAATCGGAACTCCGGAGTTTGAAGAACTCTGTAGTTAAGCGTGCTTGAGCCAGAACAATTCTAGGATGGGTGGCCTACTGGGAAGTAGCCCGGGTTCATTCAAAGGGACAAAACCGTGCGGCTCCGGCCAGAGTGGACAATACCATCTGTGTTTGGGGGTGGGTCGTGATAAAAACCCTCCTCACGAGGCCGCCGAGCAGATTCCTACTCGGTCCATCCACAGCGGGTAGTTTCCTGCCCAACAACGCTATGGATCCAAAGCCCTCATCGCGAGGCCACCGAGTAGATTCCTGCACGGTCCATCCACGGCGGGTAGCTTCTTTCCCAACAACATTGTGGATCTAAAGCCCTCTTTACGAGGCCGCCGAGCATATTCCTGGTCGACCCATCCATTGCAGGTAGCTTCCTGCCCAACAGACGTTGTAGATCCAAATCCCTCATCGCGAGGGGATCGGGTATAATCGAGTGACGTCGACCTATTCAAACTTGGCTATCGTTCAATTCATACTCGATGCGCGATTGACGCCTCGAATCCGGGGAAAGGAAGGATACTGACCTTCCTACACTTGGCTATCGTTCGATTCATACTCGATACGCGATCGCCATCTCGACTCCAGGAAAATGGAGGATACCGACCTTCCTATACTTGGCTATCGTTCGACTTATACTAGATGCACAATCGCCACCTTGATTCCGGGGAAAGGGAGAATACACGCCTTCCTACACTTGGCTATCGTTCGACTCATACTTAATGAACGATCGTCACCTAGAAATGGTGGACACCAGCCTAACACTAGCAAAGATAAAGAGACTTACGAGCTAAAAGTACTTGCAAGATGAAAAGACTGACGAGCTGAAGTGCTTGCAGGATGATCAGATATTTGAGCAAAGGAAAATACATATTTTATTTATGATCAAAATTATGTACAAAGGTATCGTGGGCTCCTCAGCTTTACAAAAATTATGTACAAAGGTATTGTGGGCTCCTCAGCTTTACAAAAATGTCCGGAAACTTACAAAATTCTAAAAAAATATATATACAAGAAAAATCGTGAGGGGGGTAGCTCAGACTACTCGATCGGCCGGGATCTCACCCTGCTCGACGCCACCATCGAGGGCCAAAACAGCGAACTCTAGGTCGGCGCTTCCGCCGACAGCCTCGCCTCCCACAGCCAGCTCGACGCCTCCCCCCTGCGGCACTTTCTCGGCGAGGGGGAACCTAGCGCGGAGCTCGCCGTCGACGAACTCCGACATAGATTCCTTGACGGCGTCGAGGGCTTTGTGCCAACCGACGGCCGCGGATTCGACGAGATCAAGGTAAAATTGATTAGACGCCTTGTATTTCTCCACGGCCTTCTCTTCCCGGCTCTCAGCAAGCTTCGCCGCCTCTAAAGCCGCCCGAGCATCCTTCTTGATAGCGTCCCTCGACCTTTTCATAGCGTTGTTGAGGTCGTTCGTCTCATCCATCTCCGCTTGCTGCAATTGAAGGCGAAGCTCTTCCTCCCGCGAGGAGGATTCGCTCGCCTTCTTCATCGCCGGAGCTATTTTCTCGGACTCCATGACGACGAGGAGAGCGCAATGCTGAAGAACCTAAGGGAAACAGCAAGCGTGTTAAAAGCTAGAACAGAGAAAATAAAACTTAAGAAATTTTTGAAGAAAGCTAGATACCGATCTGAACCTCCTCCTGCGCTATGGCGGCCACTTGGGGCTTCATGGTGTCCCAGGGAATCTTGGTCCCGGCTGACTTCTTCATGTCCGCCAGCAAGCTGTCGGCCACATATAGCCCCGAGGGCACCTCAATCCAGAAGTCGTCCTCCTACATTTGGATCCCGGTAGGGGTGGCCGAGAGACCACCCGCTTTTGTCTCTTGAGGGGGACTTCCTCGGCGAGGGAGACTCCTCTCTCGTCCGGGACGCCGGGTCTCGCACGTGCTTTTGACTCCCCGCGGCGCTCTTCCGAGACTGAGAGTGCTGCGGAAGGCTTGGCCTGAGGAGTTTGCTTCGGGACTATGCTTGGACCAGGTCGGGACGAGCTTGCGCCACCGACCTTTCTTCCTTGGGCCTTGGCGTCCATGGCGGCCATGATTTTTGATCGGTCCATGGGCTCTGCAAGAAAAAAAAGAACACAGGAGAAAAAAATCAGCGACACTGAAACGGCAAAGAAAATTTAGCAGTGTCTAAGCATATTGTCAAAAACCCCAACTTATCCAGAAAACGCACAGGACTGAGCCCAGCCCAGCTCAGTATCTGCTCGGAAAGCAGGACATCAGCCCACTGGATCGATTCCCATTGGGATACCACCCTCGCCTCAGGGGAGGTCTACTGCTTCGCCTTCGAGCAGTCGGCCCTGTGCCACTGTGTGGCCACAGGCCAATTCTCGCTCTCCGGTGGCCCGACGAAGACATACTTCTCCTTCCATTTATGGATGGAAGAAGGGACGACCACTATCCCCGACCCGGCCGTCCTATCTTTACGTTTTTTAAACGAAAAGTACACCCAGCTCGGCTCTTGCTTACTGGTACCGGGGTGATTTTTATTACAAAGAAAAGCCAAGAGGAGGGTCAATTTGAAGGGGGTCCGATCAAATTTTAACCGGACCAGAAACTCGAGGAGGATCCTCTACGAGTTCGGCGCTAACTGGCCCGGGGCAAGACAGAAGTAATGAAGCACCACACGAATCTCGAGTGAGAAGGGCAGACGCATTCCTACCCGGATTACTTCCAGATACAAAGAAATCTCCTTGCCCCGCACCTGGTCTGCCCGCTCACCCTCTCTGGCTAAATAGAGTGAATAGTTAGAGGGAACATAGAATCGAGTCCGGATGTCGGAAAGTTCAACCATGCGATTCAAAACGGAGGGCGCATCGCGGGTGTTCTCGATGCGCATCTTGGGAGCCCTTTTCGCCTCCCGACGGCGAGTGACAAAAGCAGCCCTGACTCTAGGGGCGATCCCAATGCAGAAGACGCGGAAGAAGAAGAACCATCTCGGCTATCTGAAGCCGAAGAGGAGGAAGACCCACTGGACTCGGCCCAGCCACCGGAGCCTCATCGTCCGATTCTACCCCAACTACATCTACAGACTCCTCGAAGGAAGACATCTAACCTGATTCAAAGAAAGGGACTCGCCGAGGAAAATTCAAAAGAAGATCCGATCTAAGCGGAGGTGCGCCGAGCAATCTTCAAACAATGAAAGAGATTTGAGGCAAAGTGTTGGCTCTAAGATGGTCCCCTCCTATTTATACACCCAAAGAGAGCATCCTACGGTCCAGATTGATTCCCGTCAAAACGAAACGTCACGCCTAGCGGCCATCGAGGCTCCACGTGGCGGTCGACCATTGGGAACGTCTCTTCGTTGCAGGAATCAGAGACAGCCTGTCGCGCCCGCCAACCGACATCGGACACCTGGCCCGTATCCCAACTGACAATCGAGTGAAACAGTGCCCTCTCTTTAAAGCGCAATCATTTCACCGATCCGCTGACGTCATCAGGGATACGTGCGAAAACTTAGGCGCACGGTGAAACGCCACGCGGACTCAAAGATCGAAAGGACTCAACCGTCAAACGCCATGTCATTCCCGGATAATCCACCATGAAGAATTCTCGGCGCCAAGCTGAGCAGAGAAAACCTAGCAGGACACTCTCGACCCGACCCGTAAAATAGGTCGGAACGAGAGTGGTGTAGATCGGAACGAGAGTGGCGGGCTAATGATGATGCTCACAAGTAG
Organism: Agapanthus africanus; assembly: GCA_030015575.1. Lineage (NCBI taxonomy): Eukaryota > Viridiplantae > Streptophyta > Magnoliopsida > Asparagales > Amaryllidaceae > Agapanthus > Agapanthus africanus. The sequence goes on from CM057348.1 coordinate 146,059, forward strand.
AAATTCCTCAGATTGTGACACGTGGCGGATGATGTGTCCCGGGGGCTACGGATATGGAATAAACAAAATGCATTGGGGACGTTCCTCGGGAATGAAGTCTCGAGGATGCATCCGACCTTCCGGAGACCTCCCTGAGTACCTACCATATTCACCTAGCAAAAAGCCAACAGCTCACCTTCGAGCAATGCTACAGCCGAGCTTCCTCGGCCTCCCTGCTCGTCTCCGAGCTGTTGCAAGGCCTGAGCTTTCTCGGACTCCCGGCTCGTCTTCGAGCCATCTGACAGGTTGAGCTTCCCCGGCCTCTCGGCTCGTCTCCGAGCCTCCTGACAGGCCGAGCTTCCTCGGCTTCTCCGATCGACTAAGAGCGTGGAGCCTAAACGCCCCCGCAACGGATCCACGTATCTCGCCAAGGCAAGATATCTGCCGCCCCACGTTCCGTGTCCCACGCCGGCGCGTCCTCCTATTAATGAGCGTATCCCGCCATTAATACGGGGATAACACAGGGGCGTAACTGACGGCAAGGATCTCGCACTGGCTCGCTCCACACGACCACTATATAAACCCCTCTTTTAGACGACTAAGGTATGACAAACTCATTCCAATAGGCCGTATGGAGCGAGCCGGTGTGAGATCCTCGCCGTCGATTACACCCCTGCATTATCCCCGCATTAATGGCGAGATACGCTCATTAATCGAGGACACGCCAGCGTGGGACGCGAAACGTAGGGCGGCGGATATCTCGTCTTGGCGAGATACGCACATCCGTTGCGGGGGCGTTTGGGCTCCGCGCTCGGTTGATCGGAGAAGCTGAGGAAGCTCGGCCTGTCAGATGGCTCGGAGACGAGCCGGGAGGCCGAGAAAGCTCAGGCCTTGCAACAGCTCGGAGACGAGCATGGAGGCTGAGGAAGCTCGGTTGTAGCATTGTTCGAAGGTGAGCTGTTTGCAAGGTGAATATAGAAGGTACTTAGGGAGGCCTCCGGAAGGTCGGATACATCCTCAGAGACGAAGTCCCAAGGAAATCCCCAATGCATCTTGTTTATTCTACCTCTGTAATCTCTGAGACACGTCATCCGCCATGTGTCGCAATCTGAGGAATTCCTACTTGTGAGCATCATCAGCATCCATGCTTTACTATTTCACTTGGATTGTTTATGTAGGGATGCAAAGGAATATAGAAGAATTTAAAGTTTAGTTGAAAGTTGCTTATAAGCACTCTACATGACTTCTTAAATGTATAGGTTCTTCTCCAGTGAAGTGAATAGAGGCTAAGTTTTATCTACACTAGTGCTCCTCGACGAAGAAAAAGGATTGTGACCTGGTGCATGATTTTATCTGTATCGGATATTCCAAGTCTTGAAATATGAGAATCTCTTTATGGGCCAAGGGCCCAGTGTTTGGGCATGAAGATTCTTCTGTAGCTTAAACCGCCTATTCTTGGAAGAACTCCTTTTCGTTAATCTGCTTAGCATGCCCCCAGCAGCGATTTGTAGTATAAAAGTGTAGAACCTTTTGTAGAGATTTAAAATAATGGTAAATAAGTTTAATCTGTCTATCTCTCGTTAGACCCGTGTCTTCTTTTCATATGACCTTTTTAATGTCGCAGTGAATTCGTGTACAAGTCAGGAGTGTATACATGATTGAGGGACGCAGTCTGCCATCCAAAGGGCGATACTTTTTTTCCTATAGATCTAGGATCACTAATAATTCCGACCACCCTGTGCAACTGCTGAAAAGACATGGGATCATAACAGATGCCACTGGGACCGAAAACATTTGGTCAGTATTCAACATATCCATTTTAGCCTACATTTTTTTCTGTTTATATCCCTTTTGGTATTCTCTTGCAAGCTTGCATTCTTTTGGTCTCCGCCATCATGTTGTTCCTCCAATTTATACATAGGGGGGTTGGTGTAATAGGAGAGCAGCCTGTCATTCTTCCATAGACCGGATTCGAGTATTCCTCTGCATGTCCGTTAAGTACTCCTAATGGGAGAATGGTAATCTTTTAAATTTTTTCTTTCTCCTATCTCCTGTTTCTTGCAAAGAAATGTCTCTGGATTGGTGGAATTGCATGTCTTTTAATTCCTTATTTTCTTGTCCCGGAAGAACATTCTATTACAATAGACACAATGACGTGACCACTTTCATGTGCCATCATAGCATATAGGCTATGTAAAACTAGAATTTACGCGCATGTAATGCACATGCAAAAAGAGGGTAGCATGTACTTAAAAAGGAGAAGTTGTTAGTGAGCGATAATAAAAAGGGCTTAGTTGATGTTGGACAGTAGTAAACAAAGAGAACCCCATATGATTTAAGCTCTTTTTATAATATTGAATCCTAATAAAGTTGTCTGATATGATTTTCCTGGCCTAAGAGTGTTTTACTACCATTGGCATAGAAGATTTCAAAATCCATAGATTCACTGACCCTTCTTCCTCTAAATGGATCACTGTTTATGGGGACATTTTTCCTAGCTTACTATTAAGCATCAAGTAATCTATAAATATGCAGGAAGGTGATTTCGAGATGAAACATATTGATAAGGTGGGAGCATCAACATTCGATGTTTCCACTGCCCCATTTTCCCTTTCCACCATTGGAGATGACGATGCCGGTATCCTTGTTTAGAAAGATGGAAACATCTGATATATGCTTTTAATTTATGGTTCAAGTAATGAAGGGTTTCATCTTCTAGCTTAGATTCATGCATGCATGATCATCAGGGAAACTCTCCAACGTTCCTCGGGCCCTACAAATTTTGCCTGAAAAGGAAAAGAAGAAAGAACTCCATAGGAATTCAAAAACTCCGTAGGATTTCTATATGGCAGGTGTATATATTTAAGTACAACTATAGTGATTGTATATCATTACTGATGCCAATAGCAGTTATTCAGTTGGATCCAAATCCAACATGAAAATGATTATATATTTAGATGGAAAGAAATATGATCCAGTTTCATGCCAGTTGGAATTAGTTTACGGACCTAAGAAGCTGAATGCTAGCAAGCCAGTTTATGTAATGATTTGCTTGTACTCCCTTGCTCCCGAAAACAAATTTTACAGCGAATTGATGCCTGTGCCCGTATTTTTGTTATAATGTTATTTTTTCCCACCTTTTTTCTCCCTAAATTTCAGTTTCGCTTCAAAAATATACTGTGCACACAGCATGGAGTCTGATCATGAGGAAAAATAACTAAAGGGGGAAATTATACAATACCCTCGTCAATTTTTGTTATTCTAAAAACAAAACCATTGAACTATATGATATACAAATCAACATTAATGAATTGTCATTTACCCTTCCATATAAATGCTATTTCAATGGTTTTATCTGTAAGTTTTATAGTTTAATGGTTTATTTGAAAGGTTTTTTTTCATATCTTACCCACATAACTTTCATATTTCTAAATTTCATCCAAAAAATTCATATTAATTTATATTTGCATCCTGACAAAACCCACATTCAATTCGCTCCAAATACTTGATAGGAATAGGATGGAAAAGGACCGCTGAAACTATTGTCGCTTCACATGAAACAATTGTTTTTCTTTCACTATTTATTTTCAATTATTATTATTATTATTATTATTATTATAATATTTTATTCTTTTTATTACCAGATGCTATCATTTTATATTCAGTAGCAAAGAGGGGCAAGGGGTTTTTTTCGAAAGAAAAGAAAAAGGGAAAAGGAAAGAAGAAAATAAAGAAACAAAGAAACGAGAGCCTATCCCGAAAGAAAGACACCTTAGAAATGCCATATTTATAGATAGCCATTGTATAGTAGATTATAAAAATTCTGGGTTTCCTTGATCTCCAATGTCTCTTTTCTTAATATTATGTATTGCACATTAATTCATGCTTTTGTGTGTGTGGGGGGGGGTGTGGGGAGAAGAAGAAAGAAATGTCTTCCATAGTAGAGCATCTTTCATTAGCTTGCCCTCCTCCGTTAATGGAGAAATGGCGCCTTGCTTTACATATAGTTGTTCGGATTAGGAAAGCCACTCATAAATTGAATTGAGGATACACACATGAAGAGATGTTGCTGACATTTCCAATTAAGAAATGGGTTCTTGTCTTGTTTGTTTGCCGCTTACTATAATAATAAATCTGCATGATTATTTCTCTTTCTTTTTTCTTTTTTTGATGTTATGGTTTCCTTTGATTTGGTGAATACCCCGTCTGTCACTTGTGTTTGAGAGCTTTACCTTCTCCATTCCTCTCCATACATTATTTTGTGTGTGTGTGTGTGCACGTGCGCGCGCGCGTATATTAAGGGATCGAATTAGTTGTAGCAAGAGTGTATAGAGAGGGTTTATTGGTTTCTAAAATTCTATCCTCTTTTTATCACATTTGCAAGTCTTTTCTTATTGGCATCATCTATGTAGTATTATAGCTTCATTTCCATTGAAACAGATTTTATTACATTCTGTGGTTCAAAGAATTGAGAACACCACCAGCTGAAAAAAAGAAAGAAAAAAGGGGTTCTCGTGCCTGTCAAAACCTGAGGCAGCTTGCATCTCTCGACAGGACCTTCGGAGCATTGCTGGCATCCAACCATGAGTAGTACTAATCCCAACTACTGCTGGTTAAACTGGAGGGTTATGTTATGTGCACTTTTAGTGTTGATTTCCATTATCATAGCATCCTTTTTTGGCTGGAAATATGAAGGCAGTTCTAACTCTCAAAGAGGAGAAGAGAGAGCATTAGTCGGTACTCTTTACGACGATGAGTCATGGAAGCCATGTCTTATAGTAGTCCATCCGGCTTGGCTGCTGGCGTTTCGACTTGTCTCGTTCTTTCTGCTTCTGGCATTGCTCATCAGTAATATTGTTATCGATGGTGCTGCCATGTTCTATTACTACACTCAGTAAGCCCATTTTACTTCCCATTTTTATATTAACATTCAGATATGTACATTATTTATTAATTTATTGTTTAAAGTTGTACATTTGAGATAAATACCTCCCCTTATTCCTTTTAATGAATCCTAATGATCCTTTCCATCGGAGATATTTTAATTTCGACAGGTGGACCTTTCTGCTTGTAACTATGTATTTTGGGGTACATCCTTTGCATAAATGTATATCTTATTGTGTCGGGGGTGTGCAATGCACGTTAGTCTCTGGGTGCGTGCGTGCGGATGCGTGTGCGCACACTCTTGGGATGTAAGGCTGATATCTCCCATCATGTTCCTCTATTGTTATTTTTAGTCTGATTATCACTATATTATATTGATATATGCATGCCGGTTTACATATATTTCACTTCAGGTTGGTTCTTTGTTGTCATTTTTATGGCTGCCACCAATATCTCAATAAAGTGGGTGGTGACTGGGTAGATGATCGTAAAAGGTTAGATGCATAGAACAGTGTGTATGGATCTTCCACAAGTGGTAGGCGTCGAAATGAGCTCCACCTGACCATAAAATATTCCAGTTTCCATGAAGAACATAATGTTCGAAAAGTTGCTGGGCTTTGGGGTTACGTGTTCCAAATCATCTACGATATTATCATCTAATAAAACGAAGAAAAAAACTATGAAAGTTATGTTGATTATCGATCATAAGGGAATGCTTATGTTTGTACCCCCACATCCTCATCAGTTCATATTAAGCATCATATTCTTTTTAAATCTTATAAATATAAAAATAGTAAAAGAAGTGCATGTTTTGAGATGTATTTCTCTGTTAGACGCCATGTTTTCTCTGGGGAACTCTTTCATTTGGAGTATCAGATAAGAACATGAATTTTATTTTATTTTTGTTTAAAGCAGCCTTAATTGGTCTGGACTGTAGCCAACATAGAATACATAATAGACCGGCTTTGAGTGAAGCAAGAGTTACATGTTGTAATCTGTATCAGCGCACATGGAAACATACATTTGAAAAGAAGCAAGAGAACAGAGGTATAGTCTCTGTGGTCTAAATATAGGTTGGCATATTTGGTACTAGTCAACCTTTGCATAAATTGCGGCAACCTTATGGAAATAGTTATCCATTTATAAACAGTCAAACATCGTATTATGAATTGGATTGCAAGGTAGGCTCTCCACCAACTTAGTATCAGTGATCAGGTGAAGTTTAATCAAGAGCACATATTGAGTAACTGCGAGATGCGTATGGTGTTGAACTAGTTCTGCCCTATGTTGTGTGCATGAAAATATCAGCTCAGCTGTCTGAGAATGCAGCTATATATGTATCTGTGTACTCTTTCATCTACCTGGAGAGTTATTGATGAGAGCAAAAAGTTTGGATGGCAAACAGTATTGTAGGACTGTTAATTATTTTCTCATCTTAAAACCTTCAGGCCAAGTTGGCAAAAAGGAATATCGATCCTGTGTTTAATGCAAATCTGGATGTAGGCATGTCTCAAGGTAAAGCAGCACAGCCACAAACACTATTCTAAAACAGCTCTTAATAAGTTGCTCTCTCATGGTAACAGGTTATTCATTTGTAAGGGGCATATAATATAATAAATATGCATGTAATCTTCCTTCCCCTCTCCCATTCAGGAGTAATATGAGAAGGGTTTTATATCTTTCTACATTATAGAGGGCTAACACCATTTTTACCATTGATATTGGAGCATTGCAGTTCCATATTAAATTATTGCCTTGACTGTTAGCTAAAAAGATTCTCGTTTGCCTTTTTTTTTTAAATTTATGTTCATTCTGAAAGGCTCATTTGGGGAAATGCCAAACGTTCAGTAGGTGAGCTTTGTTCACTGTATCCTTATATTATTATTCATGGTCGTCATTTTTCTTTCATTTTCAATCTTCTTGTTGATGCAAAAAAAATTAAATAAAAGGCACCTGCGGGTGGCTTTCTTTCAAATTTTCTTTCAATATTTTTTTATAAAGCAGTACAGCAGCTACGGCGCTTGTTGGATACAGTGGAGTCTAGTTGATCTCCTCGATCTTTTAGCAAATCTCCTTTGTTTCTTGTTTATCTGAATATTGTACCATTTATTGTATGCAAAATGCTGACTATATATTTTATTTCACAGTGACCGCTTTGTGTTAAACTGGGCAGAAGCTTTCAGATATTTTCGATTTCCCAGATCCATTGCTCTTGAGAAGCTGAAGGAGGGCATTCAAATGGAGCCAGTAAAAAAGCAGCCAACCTCATCACATGTTAAAAGAAAGGATCAGTGCCCCACTCCACTAAAGGAGAGGGACATATACAAGGAAAGAAAACACGGAAGCATATTTTGCAGCATTTATTTCTGTTTATTAATCCAACCAAGGAAAGAATATGTTCCAAAGTTAAGAATATGTTCCAAAGTTCCCCCTCCCTCACTGTCCTTTAACGCTGTGCACCATAATCCTCTTAGTTTCCTTTAAATACAAGTTTCCATCGCATCCTCTCCTCTTCAATGAAAAGGCCTCACTTCCAAGATCCATAATATACATACTGTAATATGAATCGAACCAGCCTTCAACCGACGCTGCTCTTACTGTTGGCCCTCATGCTCGGAATCTCCACCAATATTCTACTGGCGCATGATGAGGATGATAGCATAATACCTACTGTGACGAGCACATGCCGCTCCTACTGCGGAAACATAACGGTTGATTACCCATTCGGGCTTCACTCTGGGTGCGGCCACTCGGGCTTCCGCGACCTTCTCTACTGTATGAATGGGATGCTCATGCTCCACATCCCTTCTGGCACCTACCGCGTCCTCAATATCGACTATGCTTACAACTCTCTTACCCTTCACGACTCGTCCATGTCAGACTGCTACTCCCTCACTCTCTCCTCCACCGCTTCAACTGCCGATGGTTTTGTTATCGAGCCCTGGCGCATGCCTTACCTTTCCCCTGCCCCTGATAACGTCTTCATGCTTCTTGGATGCCATGCTGACTCACCACTCTTTCAAGGTACTTATATTCATCTATTGTATTCTTAGAAATTAAAGAAATTATTGTTTTCAAATACTCAAATATAAGCGATCCATTCTTTTAAACTTATCTGGTCCGGAAAAAAAAAAGGATTCCCAGGGAAGCACCTCCCCTGCCGTAACGTATCTGGTATGGGGTGTGATGAGTATTACCGATGCCCTGCGTGGGGATTCAGCAAGTTCAGTCCTCCAAGGAAAGCAGCTGACTCCTCTTCATATGGATCAGTGACCCCACCTGAGTGCTGTTCTTTGGAGTTTGCTGCAATCCGAGCAATCAATTTGACGCACTTGCGCTGCCAGGGCTATAGCAGTGCTTATAGTCTGGCTCCATTAAGGGCGAGGGGACCTGGCGCGTGGTCTTATGGCATCCGCGTGAGCTACTCACTTCCTGCTGGTCATGATGGGGACTGCCAGGCATGTGAGGCTTCAGGTGGAACCTGCGGGTATGATCTGCTGACCACCAGTGATATGTGCATCTGTCCGGGTGGTCTGAATACCACTTCAACATGTGATTCAGGTTTAACATTCATGTCTCTCTCAATTTTGTGTTGTTTCTACACTTAATTTCTCACATAACATAGAAAAATACGTCTAAAAAATATTATATATTGTCAAATCAGATTATTGAATACATGTCCATGAAAGGCTGTAGACAAATATAATAACTTCTTAAAGAATTTGTTTTTTGTGAACTTTTAATCTGGAAGTTGAACCAATTCTTGACAACCTAGTTTGTTGACAAGATTAAATTGGCTTCATAAGGGTTGAATTTTTTTCTTTTCTGTTTTTTTTTTGGATGTGACCCTTAGGAAATCGAACTGGTGATTTATCACTTTGGAAAGGAAATCCAGACGGCCTAAGGATTAATTTACTTGCACGAAGACAGCACTAACATGTGATTATTTTCCCTGCTTTTTGTGCAGTTACCTCATTGGCATCTACCATCAAGCAAAATCCATCCTCAATGAGTGTGATTGGGGGTAAGCCTGTAAAATTTATTGTGAATGATATTTTTACTGTCCTTGGACAGCATTTTTCTCAAAAAGATGGGAATTTTTCTCTTTATACACCACACTCAGGCTGTTCTGATACTAGTGTAGAACCTGAACTATATTTTGACTGGGAGTATATTGAATTTTTTCGTTTCTGTTTTCTTTTCGGTTCTTTCTTTTGTTCTTTTTCTTTTTTTTTTTAGTGTTTTTCGTTTTGGCATGAACTAGCAGCCTAGAACTTTATATGACCTTGGGAATGCAATTCCATTTAGCTCTTTTCTTTGTTTTGTGCTGCAAGTTGAATACAGCACCAGCAACAAGGACAAGTAAAAAATAAAATTAATCGCCTCCCTTCATGTTGACTCATCCATCTTAGCAATTTCGTCTCAATGCTATATTCAATTTTTTGTTGGACATGTTTCTTAATTTCTTCAACGTTTTGATCCCAAAAATGACGCTAGATTGAGCAGGCTTGTAGAATTTCTTTCTTTAATGTCGTAATATTACCTAATATTCCGAAAATGATTCTTTACTCAAACCATCCAGTCCATCATCTTTGATACACAAATGAATTCTCTCTCATGACTGAGTAGTTTACCTAGCATACTTTTGATGCATTTTTGCCGAAGTTGCAAGCTAAAATGAACTGTTTTTGCAATGTGTAGTGTTTGAGGTTGAAATTACATGACTTGAGCATAAACAATTTTTATATTGCGAGATTTTCCTTTGTGATGCTATCAGCACTAGTAATCCTTCCGTTAACTGTCTAAATAAATAAATAATGAAGAAAATAAAAGAAAAACTCTATGTTAGGATGTAGAATGACTAGGAGCCATCTTCTGGTGACATGCCCTATGAAGTCCGAGAGATATATCATTAGAACACTGAAAAGAAAAACATGATGATATTAATCGGTGGGAGCTGCTGTTGAGTTTCTATACCATATATAGTAGAGAGAGGCGGAGTCGGAACAGTGTCGAACTAACTTTAATGGTTTATTTCTATATTAAGAGATGTTACTAATAATCACATTTTTGCTATTAATGCAGGATTGTTGATTTACATTGCGGTATGGATTTGTTCATTCTGAGAGACAACGATCCTTTAGTGTAGTGTTGATGTAACAAGATATATATATATATATCTTTTCTTTTCTTTTCTTTTCTTTTCTTTTATGGAGAACACCCAAAGTTCTCCGAGTACTCTTCGGTTGTTCCACGTAATTTTTTAGGATATCCGTACTTTGATCTCATTTAATTAATTCTTGGCGCCAAGCATAGAATGTTATTTATTGAGCAATCCTAGTCTTTCTTTATAATTTGCTCATATATTGATACCACAGAATGGGGTGGCCTTGTTATCCACCTTATTCCTTTTCTAAAAATTTAACAATAAAAAATACGAGGGTACTCATACTTTCACAACGGAAACTGAGTGAAGCGTAGGAAGGCGAGCGGAATGGATACTGAAAGCTATTGTGAATGGATGGTCGAAAGAGTAGTTAATCTTTCACAGGTTTTCACAACAGACACATACCTCTGGGGTCGCTTGGTTCGATCAGTTAAGAGGACCAATTGTCATCTAAAATGAAGTTATTTTCACAGCCGAATAAGAGGCTCGTCAAGAAAGGTGGTGTGAAAGCCCTACCCGATCCGAACTAGAATGTCGATTTCCTCCTGCCCGAACTGGTTGGCTTTCTCTTTCACTTGATGATCGTCTTTCTATACGCAATTCTTTCTATCATCTTTGGATTGACAGGAATGCCGGTAGTTTGATATCGAACAATGACAACCTTAGCGAAGTCAATCAAACTCCACGTCTTTGCCTCTCGGTTTTCCTCTAGTTGAAGTAGGATAACAGAACTGAAAGAGCTTCAGCATCAGAGGATAGGCCTATCTTTCCTAATTCCGATATTATACCAGTGAACTGCCCTTCCTCTCTAGCATCTGTTTTGCTAGGTGCTTATCCCTTGCCCTCACTCACAGAAGTCGAAAGAAATTGCGTATAGAAAGAAAGTGGTCCGGGAAAAGTAGTTTGATTTAGGGATCATAGAGCACGTCTTATTGCGTAGTAGAAGTCTCTCCTCGCTTGGTCGGATTACCTCCGATCGATCGATGCTCCTACGCAAGTCTGGTTGTGTCTCGGGTAGGTAAGGTTCGAGTAGTAGTAATGAGCCGGTAAAGGTTTTACATGTTGTATGATATTCCATCTGTGAGTTATCGAGGAAGAGCAGTGGTCAGATGAACAGAATGTCCAAGGAAGGAGAACTGTCCAAGCTTATGAACAAGCTCAATATAGCCAAAGGCAGGTGGGTAAGGGCATTGAGGGTTTCGGGGAAGGGGTTGAAGACTGACCTTGACAATGATGTTTTAGGTGATCCCTGGAATCCTATTTTCTATTTGATTTCAATAGTAGGCAGGGCGGAACGGAAAGGTAGCACTAAAGAGCATCCGGCATAGATAGTGAGCCCTACTGAGGACGGTTGGGTTGGGAAGAGAATATCATACGAAGATCAAGTAGAGGCAGTATATTGATTGTTCGCATGTGTCCTAAACCTTTGGTTGTTATTGAAGCAATTAAAGCTGGTATAACCTCCCGAGAATCTTTCCTATATAAGTTTACCACGGAAGGGTAAAAACATGAGATTCTAGCTAAAGACAAGCTACGTATCAAGGGCTCGGGCCTCAACGTATCCTTTTTTAGTTGACTAAGTCTCTCTAAGTAAAACAAGCTTTGTAGAGGCGATTCCCATCTAACTTGGTCTAGTATCGATGATTTTTTGATCTGAACTGTGACAAGTTTGAAGATTTGTGAAGCTTGAACAAGCGCCTCTCTGGGGTATCTATAGAAAGCGGATTCTCCTCGCAAGGCGGTCAAAATGGCATGATGAGAACAAATGGTAGGAATGACCAGGAATTCGTCCTAAAGTATGTGTCATAGGACATGAGTAGATCTGGCAGGGTACGGTCCCTCGCCTCTATGCCCGTTTCCTTCATGGTGGAAGTCTCCTACTCTGATTGATCAACCCCGCGGTACCTCAATTAGGCAGCAAAGAGCGGAACAAGGGTTGTTATAGACGGAGCTAAAGACAGATTCTTTAGTCGCTTATGACTTAGTCCTGACCAAGCAAGGCAAATCCGAATACGGATGAAGAAGCAAGGCCTCTTTTAGATTGACTGTTGGCAGATCGAGATTGAAAGCCAGTAGCAACGAAGTGCTTTCACCTCTTGTAGTAGATCCGTCTAGTCAAAGATCCTTATTTATTTCTGTCCAGTCTCCCAGCAAGAAACCTTATGAACTTTATCGGAGAACCTATTCCTATTCATGTGAAAGGTTTTTAAGAACACTGCATAGTATGCCAATGAAAATACCGAAAAAAGGCCCAAAAACAGGCAACGAAAACAGTCTTCAGAGGTGCCGTTAGGAAGGAAATCGGGGAATAGCAAAAAAAAAGTGGGTTTCATCCAAAATTGATTATGGGACCCGAGGGACATAGGTTGATGCCGACAATCACGGGAAAACGTCACAAGTAGATCTACCAAAGTTCAACATATGGATCTCGACGTTTGTCAACAATAGGCCAGAACTTGAAAAAGCAGAACATCAACTTGACTCGTTTTTCTCGGCATTCATTGAGGTGGATTTTCACTAGTTTTCTAGAGAATGAATATTGAACAGAGGTATCCGCGTCGGCAGAAGATTAAGCAACTGGAAAAGTTGCATCTAGGGCAGGGCGGTGGAATCAGACAGGGAAGGAGATCCTTCTGAAGAAGAAAGGCCCCTTTCCTATGGGCAGAGGGAGATATAGTAGTCATAGGCATACGCCATCCGAAGCAGCATTGGCAAACGAAGAAAGCAAATCATAAGTGGAATATCCGCTTAATCAACTGGACAGAATAAGAAAAATCTTCATTCGAGCAGAATTGAGGAACGGATTTTCTCCGGTTTTTTCCCATGGTTGAAATCTTTCTTCAGTTGCAGATGATCATTACCGATTTCGATTGTTGCGTATGTTTCGTCTGCTAGCTAATTCAGCTTCTTATGGCCGTTATACTTATTCATACGTTGAATTTGGTGGAAATTCATTCACTCCTGGAAATCGCATCTCTTTCTTTTCCCTACCAAAGGCTTGCGCTTTTTCTGAAGCGTCTGCCCTATCGAACTCCCCGCAAACCACCCTAGAATAGTCAGTTTTTGCCTCTGCCTCTATTATTGTTGAAAGGTCAGTACCAGTGGTATTTGAACTTCCGACTCTATCGACGATCTAGCTTCCCCGCCTACCTCCCCTGGAATAGAATGAACTTGCTAAACTCTGCCTTTTATGAGGTTTGAAAAGGGATATTGCTATTCTTTCATTTTCACTATTTCTAAACCCTGGGAGCTATGTTGAATCGGTTCTTTCTATTGCCTATGCCTACGTCCCTTGCTTTGGAGAAGCTAAACCGTCAGCCCTTGGCTTGGCTACAGGTTCAAATCAATCCTATTCTTGTTCACTGCCGGAAACCTCTTCTTTTCTGTTTCAATAGGAAAAAGGGCCTTCCCTACCATACTTGGTTGGTTATTAAGTCATTCTTTCTCCTGTAACCAACGGAGAAAGGGTATCTTAATTCTGTTTTAAACCAACCCGAATCACACGCTTCATTACTTCAAAGGGCCCATCATAACGCGGTATTAAGTCACGGCGAACCATTTAACTGCTTATTTTTTTTAGATCTGGGGAGTGCTATTTAACTAGAGGATTTGTCCCCAACCTTAAACTCAACCGGCCTTCTGTCCTGATCTGCCCACTTATTCATACGCTTGACTGCCTTGGCTAGGCTGTCACGCGCTTCCTCCAGGCTTGGACTGAGCAAATCTGTAGGCTGCAGGACACCTTCCCTCTGAAGGCTGCTTGGAAACTGAATGCGGCGTCAAGGTTGTTGTCCCGTGGCCAACTCAAAAGGACTCATCCACAGGTATGAGTTCTGATGTAGGTTGTAGCAAAACTGTGCCGTGTCCAGCAAGTCCACCCAGTTGTGTTGGCTTGCTGTGAAAAAATGTCGAAGGTACTCCTCAAGCAAGGCATTCACCCGCTCTGTCTGACTATCAGTCTGTGGGTGATTGCTTGTAGAGAATTTCAAGTCCGAACTAGTTGAATACCAAAGAGCGTCGTCCAGAACCTGCCCGTAAACCGAGTGTCTCTGTCACTTACTATGTCTTCGGGTAATCCCCAGTTCTTAACCACGTTCTTGTAGAATAATTGTGCCGCCGTGTCTGCAGGACAAGCATTCGGCGCTAGAACAAAGATAGCATACTTAGAAAAAACCTGTCTACCACAACCAATATTGACCGGAATCCCTGGACCTTAGGCAAACCCACCACAAAGTCCATGGAAACACTTCTCCATGGTCGTTTTGGAATTGGTAGAGGCTCCAAGAGACCTCTTGTCTTCTTCCTTTCGGTCTTGTCTTGCTGACAGACCAGGTCATCAAGCTCTCGAACAAAGAAGATATGCACCAAAAAAGCTCAAGGAGAATAGGTTTAGGCTTTGATGCTGGAGCCATGATTTCCGTCTCCGCAATGGTGATCCAATGCATGCGCCTATTTTGGTATCGCTACCCTACTGTCTTCTTTGAGTTTTGCCTGTTTTCTATTGTCTTTACTTTCGGAATTGGCCTGACCCTTGATGGTCCTACGAAGCTTGTCTCACGCCCCAACGTAGCTAGTGTGTAGAAGTCGATCAACTCAAGGTAGTGAATACTTGAGCAAGAAAACGGATGTACTACCGCACAACGGCTTTCGCGCTAGCGCTCACTCCGTTGTTTGGGTCAGGGGATTTCTCTTGCTTTTGTCTCATTACCCTAACTATCGAGTATAGCTGGTTTTGGTTCGGTTAAGTCAATGAATTCGGCAAGGCTAGTTAACAAACTGGTATAATCAAATAAATCAAGACAAATGCTTCTTTTCCAGCCTTGTCAAGATCAGAAATGATGTATTATAGAAAGATTCTTCTTCTTTCTCCCGCTAACCCTAATTCTCCTATCTCTGTTTTCCTTCTGTTGCGATCCCCTTTTCGGAGGCTTATTCTGGTTTAAAAAATATCTGCCTCTTTTCTTTTAACAACATGGTATATATATATCGTCATGCTAACCCGAGCCAATCATATCATCTCAGAAGGTTAGCGCAGGGAAGGAGTCAGCTAGGCCTCTAGATTGATAGCCCTGAGTTGGTGAAGAGAGCGAGACAGGTGATCAACGAGTTCGTTTTCTAGTGAATCTTTGACTTGTGAGTTCCGTAGTGAAGTGAGTATTGAATCTCCGAGGTTTGTTGAAGCTCGGGATGTGAAAATCTTGCATTTTACGCGAAGCAGGAATCAAGCACTAATTCTGTTTAGTTAACGCTACAACGAGCCAATAACAACAAGGGGACAACACAACTCAAGGATGAACGTTCACTTCGTTTACTACTAGAAAAGAAGAGTTCAATCATTATTGATGGATTTTGATCACATACAGGACTTGCTTGTTGGAAAAGGTTCGAACAAAAGGAGGGAGCAAGAAAACTCCTGCGCGTTAGTGAGATCGTAGAAACATAAGGGCAACCTCTTTACGTTTATGAGTCATGGTTATGAGTGTCGTCTCGTTCAGTCTAGTCTCGTTGAGCGTTGAGTAATGGGAGTGCTGTTGCCTCTCGTGTTGTAATGTTATATGCCACTGAGTAATGGGAGTGCTCAAGTGAAGTATAAAGAATCTGTATGATTGGTTTCGAGTGAATAAGTGTTGAAAATCCGTGTTTTTTGGCTATTTTTAGTGAGGTTTGAGCTCTTTGAAATGGAGATGTATTTAGTGTATTAAGATTCCTATTGCCTACTTATCCTATTTAAGATGAAGAAAAGTGCACTATTTTAGGTACAATAGTACCTAAGGGACCCAACGAATCCCTAATTGGAGTTTGCCCTAGCCAAAATAACTCACGGGTAGGTTGAAACTCAAGATTGTTTTTAGTGAACTTGGTCTCTGAAACCGTTCTTTATATAGAACCTGGGGACTCCCATCGATGCTGTCTTCGTTGATCCCTCCTGTTCAATTCTGACGGTCGCCATGGAAGATCCCTTGGTTGGCATTATAGCTCAGTTACAGCTGAAGAAGCTATCACAGTTACTGCTGGAGAGGAGAGGTAGTTTACTTGCTTACTTGAAAAAGTCAGGTTTGCTGGTCGGGCACCAAGATCACTGGGTCCCTATCCTCACCAAATTCTTATTTCTTTATCATACGAAAAAGAAAGGATGCGCAGCATACGGCTTTCAAGAACAAAACAGCTACTTATACCTATCCAGCAAGGTCACTTTCCGGTGGGTAAACTCCCTCAAGGTGGGTAGGTGCCAGGGCCCTGCGCTACAAAGGCTGGTTAGAGACCTCTTTCTTTTCTTTTGTCGCCTTATCCGCATTAGCATCGTCATCGATGTAGTAAACTAGGCATGCAAGGTCTTGCTCTTCCTCCCATTATTTTGCCTTACCCTAACGAGTAAGCAAGTATGAACTACCTTGTTCACCACCTTGGTCGAGTAAGTCTTTACTACCTCTTTGAACTCATAAGCATGTAGGTTTTGAGTTTCACCTCGTACCTGATCATGGTTTGGTTTCTGATAATGCGAGTGCTGTTAACCAGTTGACGATACGGCTTATAGCCAGAGAAGAGAAAGGCTAGTCACCACCTCGACCTTGAAGGAGTATTCGTAAGCAAGGTCCTTAGGGTTTATAAAATCACTCACTTTGACTCCCTCTTTAGGGATATAAACAAGCTATTGAATTTTTCAAAATAAGGGACAGGAGAATCAGGGAAACTGTAGGGTTACTAGGCACACTCAAGAGGTTCCACAAGGCATCAACCATGCCAAATTCAAAAATTAGGTGCCGAGAAACCCTAATATAGATCGTTAACTAGAAATTAGGCGAAACTACAAGCTACTAAACTGCTTTAGTACTAAGTGAAAGGGGCTACAACCTTTGTAGATCCGGTCCTCCACTTCTCTAGCTCCATGTTGACGTCCCTCCGCTGCGATCATCGGAATCCCGGACTTTATTGTCGGTTTCATCGGAGAAATGGGCGGGCTAGGTCGATGACTTCGATGCCGAAGATGATCTACGTCGAGGCAACTCAAACTCAAGCTCCACCTTCACTAGGTCATGAAACTTGTAAAGATAACACACTCTACTACATGGCAAGTGGTAGAGAATGAAGAAATAGGAAGTGGGTTCACTTTGGATTTGGATTTCTCACTTGATTTCATCACTTGTAAATTTCTAGCTAGGGTTTTCTTTCTTCATGAAGAAGAAGAAGAAGAAAGAAAAAGAATTTGAATTATCTCTCAAAAAGAAAATCCAAGTGATACTTATCATAATGTAACCATGGGTGAGATTAACTCATGTAGAGAATAAACTAGGGTTTAGGTAATGGTTAGGTTTTAGAATTAAAAAAAATGGTTTTAACCCTTTTCAAAGATGCTTGAAGCTTCTAGCAAATAAATAAGATAGCAACCATTTTGTTTTTCATAAAGTAAATAAATAAATAAAGTAATGGAAACCCTAACCATTAACTAAACATGGTTTGAAGCAAACACACACCCAAGTTTGCATGTATCATCAAACATGATACAAACTAGTGCACAAAACTATATCATATATATACAATGTGCACACCAAGTGAGAAAATCCATCTTAAGTGAACAAATACTAGTTAATGTAAAATAATATATCAAATATATAATTATATATTAAATCATTAAATCAACACTTGATTTAATGATCCGGTCATATTGTATATAACCGACTAATATCAAGTGTATCAATGTATCGAATCAACACTTGATTCGGTAACCCGGCTATATCATATATAACCGTCCAATGATACAAATCGCGAGAATAGAATACAGTATCACATACTGGTATTATTCTCGGTCCCGCACATATCTCATATGCGCTCCTATTTCGTTTCGCTTGAGCCAGGAAACCTCTGTGTAAGACTCTAAAGACTCGTCAATACGCCGGCAGCAGGTGATGATCATATCAAACACTCACAAGCCGCAAGCGGTCTGCTAAACGTAACGGCCACCCGGGTATTGAGCGATCATAAGATCAACGAGCAAGCCCGCTCACACTCCTGTGAATCCAACCAGTAACACTTACCGTACAGTCCGGTCTCGTCATCTGATATGTCGCATATCTTGCCTAGGGGTGGTAAACGTCAGACCCCAATAGCTCGATAAGTTGTGTCGATATGAGGTCTATAACAGTTCGAGAAATTACTGGTAACAGTTACCAGTAAATCTCAGCAACCCTGGCCAGGGATTTCCGGTTATAGCCAATCGAACACAGCGCAACATCAACTCCCTATACCGGGAGAGACGAATCCCTTCCTATCACTCATTGCCTCCATGTGATTCGGGACTGAACCCAAAAACCACCGTTTTGCACGCCCTCTTGGACGTGGTAAGGTGGAAATCAAAGCACAACGGGAATCACACAAGACTCTATGACGATCTCGGGTCAACAGACTACTCTGTACCAGTGTCACCAGAGAACTGCCATCTGACGTAAGGTATAATACCATCTGGGAGTTCTCGGCGAGTCCGTCCAGTGTACCCAGTCTCCACTGAGCACCCGTATATCATCTCTGATGTCAAACACCAATGGATATGGGATCATCCATCGCCCATCTGTATGGGTCGAGAAGGTATACGCTAGTCTACTCTGGTATATCGATGCCCCGTCTCGATACACCCACGACTAGGGACCTTGAAGGATGTACTTATGGACTACCATGTCCCCACTAGTATGATCCGCATCATAGTCCAGGTAGTCAAGTACACATCCTAAGGGCTTTACCAACATGTAACAGAGAGACAATCAGTGTACACGTTAAGGTAAAGAGCAACCAGATATCATACTATCATGTCGAGCAAGAAAGTCCTCCCTATATATGTCCAAGCATCCACTACAATATACATCCTATGTATAGTAATGGCCTCTAGGGCATACATATAACTAACAATCTCCCACTTGCACTAGGGCCATCTGATAGCAGTGGTTGTAGTATCTCATACTCAACCATCCCATAAAAGTCTCTCTCTGGGAACAGGCCTTTGTGAGTGGATCCGCCGTGTTGTCCTCTGAGTCTACTCTCCTTACCTCGATCACCCTGGAGATCAACCATCTCCATGATCAGGTGACACTGCCTTAGAATATTTCTGGATCACTGATGAGATGGACGTTCTTTGGCATAAGCCACAACTCCATTGTCACACAATGGGAGGAACTAAGTTCATCTCATGAACAAATATACATCCAGACTTCCTCTTTGGTAGTATCTTAAGTAGCGATGTATCCAACCTTTATCGTCTAGTATGCTACGGTATCTAGCTTGGAACTCTTCCAATCACACCGTCCCTTTACTGTGGGTAAAGACAATGCCTGTGACTGACATTCAGTCGTCCTTATCACCCTGGAACCTTTCCAGTGATTCTCCCCAGGATCGATTGATACCATCTTACTACATCTAGTAAGAATCCTAACATCCATTTAGATCTATCTCATAGATCCAAAACCCAGGATTTAGTAGGTATCACTTTGATCCTATGTGGAGAATCATTGTGATAAGCGGAGATTGATCGAGCATAGCATAGGAAACTCCTTCTCTATCAAGAGTATGTCATCCACGTACTCTACGAGGATCGTCACCATACTCCCTACTACCTTTTTGTATATACAAGGTTCATCTACCATTTTGATGAATTCAAACTCTTTGACTACCACATCAAAATAGACGTTCCAACTCCGCGATGCCTGCTTTATCCTATAAAGCAACTTGTGCACGTTTCCGCTGCTCCCACTGTCTACGAAGCCCTCTGGCTGTGTACTTATAGACGCCCTCTTCTAAAACATTATTTAGAAAAGCTGTCATGACACCCAACCACCAGATATCGTAGTCATAGTATGTAGCTGTGGCAAGTAGGATCTGGATGGACTTAAGCATAGGCCCCAGAAAAGGTTTCATTATTAGCCATAACTGGTCTACGATGCAAATCTTTAACAAGTCTAGTTTTGAAAGTCTCAACCTTTCCAAGTACACCAAGTAATCTTCTCAAGATATACTTGCTCCTGATGGGGATTTAACCCTTCAGATAAAGCAACCAAAGTCCATACTTTGTTGGTGTATAAGGATTCCATCTCAGATCACTAAGCATCCAGCCATTCTTATAGAGTCTTACTCCTGATGGCCAGCTCGAAACTAGTTGGGTCATCATCTCATGATGCAATCCTCGCTCCCACTGTCATAGAGAAACCGAAGTATCTCTCAGGTGGGTGAGGAACCCTACTAGATCGGCGGAGAGGCTGAGGTTCGTTGGTAACTATTGAATCCTTTGGTTTTATCAAATCATCTGCTGTAGTTTGTAAAGCTGGAACCTTTCCAGTTCTACATTACAGACCTTACCTCGAGCTTGTCCGGATTTTGCTTTTAGACATAGGCCGGTCAACCCCAAATCTTAACTAGCTTAAGACATGGTCTTTTTCCATACCATATCTCATATGGAGTGGTAGGCTGTGATCTGATTCGAACCTAATTTCAATAGGTATGTAGCTTCTCAAGTGCATAACCTCCAAAAGGAAACAGGTAACTCAGTAGTACTCATCATAGAGCGCACCATATCGAATAGGGTGCAATTGCTCCGCCCCGATATACCATCGTGCTATGGTGTATACGGAGGAGTAATGCTGAGAGAGAATCTCATTCTCCTTTAGAATAGTCCAGGAATTCTATGCACAAGTATTCTCCTCCTTGATCTCATCAAAGGACATAATACTTATACCCGTATTGGTTCTCTACTTCTAACTTATATTCTGTGAATATCTCAAAAGGTTCGGACTTGTGTTTCAACAGGAACATATGACTGAATCTTGAGAGATCATCAGAGAATGTAATGAAGTACAAAGAACCGGTCCTGGCATGTGTAGACGGGGGACCTTACATACATCAACATGTATCAATCCCAAGAGTTTACTAACTCTTTCTCTGTTTCCAATAAACAGAGCTATGGTCATCTTATCTCTGTGACATGACCAGCAAGTTTCACAAGATGTAAATTCAAACTGATTTAAATATGCATCTATATGTAACTTCAGCTAGTCGGGTCGTATTGATATGACCAAGTCTACAATACCTTAAGAAGGATTCGTTCATTTCTGAACTCTTCCTCTTGTGTGTGTTCCGTATACTAAGAACTGCAGTTTGATTTAGAACATCAATGCTTTTAGATAACTTGTCTGAACCGATCAACTTTTGATATAGGAAATGTTCAAAACATTATCCAACAATACAAAATTTTATCATTTCTTTACTAATAAAGAGACTGATATGATTTTGTATATCAGGTTCGGTATCTAATAACATTCGTTCAGAATCAATATATTTGGAATACAGGGTGACAGTGACCAACAGACTTGGCTGCAACGCTTGCACCGTTTTCTGTCTCATGAAACTTATCACCCGTTCTCAGTTCTTTACCTTTCTGTAGCCCATGTAATATATTACATATGTGGGATCCTGATCCGGTATCATATACCCAGGACGTAAAGGACATTGAGAAACAGTTCTTTGTAATGAACATACCCAAAGATGATGCATTGGTATGCACTTTCTTCGTCTGGGCGGCATGGGAATCCTGGTATTCCCCTATTTCCTGCTCTGTCTTATAACAATTATAAGTTGGAGCGGGACCAACGTTCACCAGCTCAGTATAGCAAGCAGGTTCGGTCAATATATCCGTATTATTATCTTGATTAAGGCGTGATATGGTCGCTACCTGGAGAGAGAGAAAAGAAAACACTCAGCGTGCGCTCTTGCAAGATCAGATTGGTTATTATTTTATCTAATCAGGATGGCTCCCACTGTTTTTATCAAATCTTCCTTCAAATCCTAAAAGGAAAGACTAGCCGGGATTAATTACACACTACAAGTTCGCCAATCTTTCAGCCAGGCCAGTGTCGGTACTTTGAGGGAGGTCCCCCGTGCTTTCGCACGAACCTAATTATAGTAAACCTCATTTTCCCAGAGGCGTAACCTCGTTAACACCTTTCTAGACACCTACTTGATCGGCTAATTGTAATGTGTAAAACTCTCCCAGGAGTAACTCTTACTCGCAGCGGGTATCGGGATCCTACTATCTCATAGAAGGTATGCAATCTCATTGCAAATTTCAACACTTGAAATTCCCGATAATATTTTGCCCCTAGCGTCCTATGACCTTGACGCAGGCCAACAAACCATAGTGCGCTAGTCAAGTTCAACCCGTCATTTCCTGATTGAATTAAACCCACCCGTACGACCCTTGACGCAGGCCAACAAAGTCGCACGACTACCCTAATCCAATCTGCATCATATGCATAAGCAGATAAATACTAGTTAGCTATCGCACACTACGTCTTGACGCAGGCCAACAAACATAGCACGAATACTAAGTAGGACTTATCTGAAATGACGGAGGGCTACGACAGGTTTTTCTGAAAACCTATTGCGTAATGAACTTGATATCGTTGTAGAATCAAATGATTTTGAAATGGAGTGTTTTTTAGGTTTTTCTAGTTTTGCTAAAGGGGTCACTCCCGGTGAAGGGATCGTCGGCCCTTTCCTCGTCGAATGAGGTGCAGGATATATCATATATATCACTATGCAAAGCAAAACTATAGAAGCAATCAAAAGATAAACCGAGGGTTGTAGCATCTTCCAGTTATTGCTAAAGGGGTCACTCCTGGTGAAGGGATCGTCGGCCCTTTCCTCATCGAATAAGGTGCAGGATATATCATATATACCGCTGTGCAAAGCAAGAACTGTAGCTACCTGTTTTATTTTTTTTTAAATTCGATTCCACAACATCTTAGGTTTCTTTTTCTTTCATTAGTCATATTAATGAAGTCCCATCATTTAAGTTACCTAAACATCACAGATAAATACGATGTATACTTATGTCATCCGTGTTCGCCTCGATGTCCCCTTGTGCACCGTTAGGTTAGGTAACTAACGGCAGAGCGGGGCGGGGCTAGCGCGGGTGTAAAACATGAGTAACGTCTATATAATATATCGTATATACTATATACAACATTTATCACAGAACATATCACATGATCACATCACAGATAACGCAGCAGAAAATATCATATGAAACATTAGATATACTAGGACGTCCGTGTTTTTAATACGAGCCAGTATAAAATACGGATTCCACGGTCGCGATGAATAGCCAAACCCACACCCCTAGACCCCTACGAGAGCGGCAAGCAACCCTACCAATTCTAAAGTTAGGAGACCCGGACTCGACTCCTCGAGTTGGTCTCCCACTGGACTCCAGAACCCAGTTACTTGTGCTCCCCTCCTTGGGTCTATCCTAGTGCGGAAAAGTAAATAATATACAAAGGTGACATCTTCCGCAACCTGGAAGTGCCCCAATAAAAGAATATTACATACAAGTTTTTACATGAATGAAAATGAAAAACACTCATCTCATATAAAAAAAACCCAGCTATTCAAACACGACGATCCAATATAACATATCCAGCAACACATAACATCACATGTCATCAACGTAAGTAAATATGCCCATCCCAATTGTCGTTGACATATAGCAACAAAACCGGCGATATCACATATTACACTTACGGTCGCAGAAAAGAAAGTGTAAAACTATAACAGTTGGAATCCGCAATCTCTTTAGACATCGCATGCCTAATCAAATGAATTCCTTAGACATTGCATGCCTAACAATTATAAACCCCGCATTTTAGTCTCATTATCGAAAACTCTTTTCAATATCAAGTTGGGCAATTCAACAAGATTCCCGACATCCTGATCGAATGCTCGTCGCAAACTTTAGTAGACGGCCGCACCCCCCGATACCGTCGACGAAGTGCACCAAGACGGAACACCGCTACCGCGATCACCCGAACGGATGCTTTCGGCGACGGAGTTCTCCTATAGTCACTTGGTCGGGGCTATGGGACATAGCTGTCTATTAAGTTTACCGGCGAGTATCCGCGTACGCTACGCGATTGCGACGGGCTTTTGATTGCATCAAAATTCCGTGGCAACCGATCAAGTGAGACTAAACTGCTATGTTTATAACATTCATTCAGTTATCTCATAACTATTTGTGGATTCCAAATATTGTATCACATTCCAGATAAACAGAAAATGTTAAACTTTTCGATCGAACAGTCAAACACCCAAGTTTTCCCGAAACAGCTCAACACATGAAATAAGTTTAAGAACATTCACTTCGTGCCACAGTACCAACGGTCCAGCCGTAGAAGGGTCAAGCCAACGCCTCACATGTGGCACGCCATACTGCCCCAAACCCTAAGGTTCAAAGGGCAGTTCAAGACGGTCACATAATCGAGTTAAGGTTTGTTGTCTTCTAGAGGGTTCATCGCGTTACTTGCACTACTTCGAACGTTCTTAAACTACGAAAAGATCCAACACTTGGAAATTTCCCGACAGGGGAAAAAGTGGGTATTTATATCCGGTCGAACTTTTCAACATACTCTAAATTATCCGAAAAAAATATAACAAAATTAAATTCTCCGATCGAATCGACGATTACAAAATAAACCCCCAGAAAACTCAACACTTGAGTCAGTTTAAAAATACCCATAAAATAGCAATATCAGATATAAGAATTACTGTGCAAACAAAATGACCCAATACCTCTGTACGGCCGCGGATCCGAGGCCTAAGCATGGTATGGCCGCGGTTCCGCGGCAGTTTGGAAGTGTTAGGTGCTCGTTTTCCACCACAATTCTTATATTTCCCTGCTTAATTTTTCAGGTATTTTTAATTCAGAAAATACACAGTTTTGAAAAATTGTACAGAGAGGGGGTAAACTTGGACGTATCGGGTTCGTTCGGAGTTTTAACTTCGTCAACACATCGCCTAAAGCTCTAGTTAGTCTCTGATACCACTGTAGGGTTACTAGGCACACTCAAGAGGTTCCACAAGGCATCAACCTTGCCAAATTCAAAAATTAGGTGCCGAGAAACCCTAATATAGATCGTTAACTAGAAATTAGGCGAAACTACAAGCTACTAAACTGCTTTAGTACTAAGTGAAAGGGGCTACAACCTTTGTAGATCCGGTCCTCCACTTCTCTAGCTCCATGTTGACGTCCCTCCGCTGCGATCATCGGAATCCCGGACTCTATTGTCGGTTTCATCGGAGAAATGGGCGGGCTAGGTCGATGACTTCGATGCCGAAGATGATCTACGTCGAGGCAACTCAAACTCAAGCTCCACCTTCACTAGGTCATGAAACTTGTAAAGATAACACACTCTACTACATAGCAAGTGGTAGAGGATGAAAAAATAGAAAGTGGGTTCACTTTGGATTTGGATTTCTCACTTGATTTCATCACTTGTAAATTTCTAGCTAGGGTTTTCTTTCTTCATGAAGAAGAAGAAGAAAGAAAGAAAAAGAATTTGAATTATCTCTCAAAAAGAAAATCCAAGTGATACTTATCATAATGCAACCATGGGTGAGATTAACTCATGTAGAGAATAAACTAGGGTTTAGGTAATGGTTAGGTTTTAGAATAAAAACAAAATGGTTTTAACCCTTTTCAAAGATGCTTGAAGCTTCTAGCAAATAAATAAGATAGCAACCATTTTGTTTTTCATAAAGTAAATAAATAAATAAAGTAATGGAAACCCTAACCATTAACTAAACATGGTTTGAAGCAAACACACACCCAAGTTTGCATGTATCATCAAATATGATACAAACTAGTGCACAAAACTATATCATATATATACAATGTGCACACCAAGTGAGAAAATCCATCTTAAGTGAACAAATACTAGTTAATGTAAAATAATATATCAAATATATAATTATACATTAAATTATTAAATCAACACTTGATTTAATGATCCGGTCATATCGCATATAACCGACTAATATCAAGTGTATCAATGTATTGAATCAACACTTAATTCGGTAACCCGGCTATATCATATATAACCGTCCAATGATACAAATCGCGAGAATAGAATACAGTATCACATACTGGTATTATTCTCGGTCCCGCACATATCTTATATGCGCTCCTATTTCGTTTCGCTTGAGCCAGGAAACCTCTGTGTAGGACTCTAAAGACTCGTCAATACGCCGGCAGCAGGTGATGATCATATCAAACACCCACAAGCCGCAAGCGGTCTGCTAAACGTAACGGCCACCCGGGTATTGATTGATCAGAAGATCAACAAGCAAGCCCGCTCACACTCCTGTGAAATCCAACCAGTAACACTTACCGTACAGTCCGGTCTCGTCATCTGATATGTCGCATATCTTGCCTAGGGGTGGTAAACGTCAGACCCCAATAGCTCGATAAGTCGTGTCGATATGAGGTCTATAACAGTTCGAGAAACTACTGGTAACACTTACCAGTAAATCTTAGCAACCCTGGCCAGGGATTTCTGGTTATAGCCAATCGAACACAGCGCAACATCAACTCCCTATACCGGGAGAGACGAATCCCCTCCTATCGCTCATTGTCTCCATATGATTCGGGACTATACCCAAAAACCACCGTTTTGCACGCTCTCTTGGACGTGGTAAGGTGGAAATCAAAGCACAGTGGGAATCACACAAGACTCTATGACGATCTCGGGTCAACAGACTACTCTGTACCAGTGTCACCAGAGACCTGCCATCTGACGTAAGGTATAATACCATCTGTGAGTTCTCGGCGAGTCCGTCCAGTGTACCCAGTCTCCACTGAGCACCCGTATATTATCTCTGATGTCAAACACCAATGGATATGGGATCATCCATCGCCCATCTGTATGGGTCGAGAAGGTATACGCTAGTCTACTCTGGTATATCGATGCCCCGTCTCGATACACCCACGACTAGGGACCTTGAAGGATGTACTTATGGACTACCATGTCCCCACTAGTATGATCCGTATCATAGTCCAGGTAGTCAAGTACACATCCTAAGGGCTTTACCAACATGTAACAGAGAGACATTCAGTGTACACGTTAAGGTAAAGAGCAACCAGATAGCATACTATCATGTCGAGCAAGAAAGTCCTCCCTATATATGTCCAAGCATCCACTACAATATACATCCTATGTATAGTAATGGCCTCTAGGGCATACATATAACTAACAGAAACTTTATCATCTACAGATTGAATGATGAGCATGACGAGGAGCAGTGGCATATAGACCACGCCACATGGCCCATCATCCTCATAAATAGAGATAAAAGGTCAGCAGAAGTATTCAAATGAAAAAGAACAGAAAAGGGTAAAGAAGGCCCAGATGTAGCCCTGCTAATGCAAAGGGATGCCGAAGAACGAAAGAAAATAAGTCAAACAGAGTTCAACGTAATAGATACTTTGCTGGTTTACGGGCCAAGATACGCGGCAGAATGTCTACGAGACTAAAAAGATAGAGTTCGAGGACCTGTTGGTCAAAGGAAAGGGGAGGTCCAGATTCCAGGATGGGGCCGTATGAGGCTGAAGCTCCACGTACGGTTTTGAAGCCGAGCCTTTCCAGCAATGGGTAAAGAAGAGATGCCAGGGCGGCACAGATTCATAGCTACATCAGGCCACTCAAGACGGTGCTAACCCTATGAGTCTTTTGCTTGAGATCTTTCACCATACACAGAAAGGAGTATGGAATACTTTCGGTTCAGCATCAGGAAAAGAAAGTGGGGTCTAAGAAGCTAACTGGCTTGAAAACGACGCACTCTTGTATCCTCGCAGGTCCCCTTTCTTTGTTTTCTGAGAAAGCTTGACTGGATGAATGGAATGGAAGAGAATAAGGAGAGAGGGAAAGCAAGTTAGAGATAGGAGATAAGGAGAAGACGAGACTCGACGTCTATGTCCCTTGACTAACAGAAGGTAACTCTAAGGAGGTATCACAACACAAACCTTGTAAGGTTTCAATAGCCGGTTCCGATAGCTTACTGGTTATACAGGGTCGCCTATTCACTCCAGGCACATCCGACCATTGAATCGGAATTCATAACAGACGATGCGTTTAGAGATGATGGACCCCCTCATTTCCCTCACACTCCCTAGATCTTCATGGGACCAACCTATCCCGAATAAAGGGTTTGTGCGTCTCACTAGTTCCCGTGCGAGATGCTCCGGCCTTTCGAACCAACTCCCAATGTTCTATTCTATGGATTTCCAACCCTATGGAAGATGATCCTCTCCCAACTGCGGATAGTACCGGTCTTCGAGGGACCAACGCACCTCGCAAAGCGCGTAGGGGTCGTTCACGCACCTCACCGGTCTATTTGAATCTACCTAACCCAACTAGTGAGTGATGCCCCGCCAAAAGTGGATCGGTTTGACCCACATCTCTTGTCTTACTGTTGATAATACTAAGAATTTATGGTCTTCCCGTTCACAAAATCCGGCTACTTAATTTACGAAAGCCGCCTTCCTATGTTTCACAATAAAGAGGGCCTTACTCTAGGTCGATCAAAGCTGCTACTACGCTGTATAAACCATTTTTCTTTCCCAACCCGGACAATGAATAAGCCGTTTCCTCCCGGCTATAGTCCGCCAAATGACATCAAGTACACGGGTAAGGGAGATCCGCAGCTACATCGATCCTCTTTTTTTGTTGACCAGTGAGTTTCTTCATGATCCTGCCTACTTCTTTAAGTTGTTCTGCATGAGCCTAGAAAAATAGGGTAAGGGGGGCGCTGCTGCAGAGGCAGTTCCCATGTTCCGAATAGAGAATTCGGAGCGAGAGGCTTCCTTGTATGAACATATAAATAGACTCGAGGCAATGGACGGTCATAGGAGAATTCCCAAACTGAGACCGGGAGAATGAAATGACAAAGTAGTCCGTACTCACTCACTCTCAATTTGATGTTGATTTTAAAAGAAGTTCATCAGGCTCAGCGGCCTTGTCTGACCCGCTCTAGCTAGCATATCCGCTATAGCAAGCAATGGATAAGAAACAAGAGCCCACCACATAGCTACCGATAAGGTATAAGCCCTCTTTTGGATGAGCAGGCACTTGAGCCTTGAATTGAAGTACGAAGTAAACGAACCACGCGTAAAGTGCAGATGTCCAATTCCATGGCTATGGGAACGGGCGGGCCGGGCAGAATGACCACCAAAGATCAGAACGGGCGGAAGAGCTCTCACTCGGCTTCACCCGTTCTAGAGGGTCTTGGAAGCACAGAAAGAAACCACATCTCAACTCATTTTAGTATACAGCTGACCTAAATTAGAAAGCATTAGCAGTATCCTTTCCTTCGTTGTGGACCCCTCTCCCAAAAAGAAATAATGCTTTCTAATTTCTGTATTTCGAATATCTCTTTGGCTACCAATTCAAAGAGTCAAGCGGTGGTAAGATATGGAGGAATGACTTCGTTACTTCTCAGAGCTTTGAATTGACCGGACTATAGAAACACCTTTCGCAAAAAAGAAAGAAAAGGAATCAGACGCATAGACGGAAAGAGGTTAACGATTTGACATAGAACCACAAAGAAAGAATAACAGAAGGATTGTGAACCTTCACCAAAGCAGACAAAGCCGAACCCAAGCCAGACACCGATAAAGACTGAAACGGAATAGTGGAAAGAAAAGTCCAATACTGAAAGTAAACCGGAATAATGAGACAGGAGAAAAAAACATTCTCAAAGGCTTCAAGCCTAGAACGATCGTTTTGATGCAGTTTAGGTCAAAGACAAAGACCACACACAACCAATTTGAGCAGCGACTCAATAAGTGCGCAACAAGTCTCTGTCTTAGGTTACACTTCCTCTTTTCATGACAGGACTTCATCGATGACAGAACTTCAAGCCGAAAAGCCCGCGATCCACTATAAAGGCGATGTAATCGTTGTGGTTCTCATCCACGTCGTGAGTCATGCGCAGTAGCAACTTCTAATTGCATAGATGCATGGAATCTCTTTCTTCTTTGCCGCTCTGAAGGTCAAGAAAGGAATCGCTACTTCCCCACGGAGCGGTAAGGAAGAGTTTCAGTCTCCATTAGTAAGCCAATGAACTCTCTCTATACTTTTGTCTCCAAAATCTCTCTTGCTGATGCAAGACATTGTGATATTCGGCCAATTTGCTTCTAATCTAAGAAGTGTCAGATTGTCATGAGAAAGACCTCCGCCGCCTCCAGCTTCTGTAAGTCATGAATTTCCGGCCGAAGCTCTATGGAAGAGGTTCCCGACCACCTCTTTTGTACTGATTTCGTTGCCTTAAAGATGGAATGAACTCTAAAAGCCGGGGCCGTTGAAAGGCCAAGCATTCCTAAGAACATACCTAGATTGTTCATGCTCGAGCCAAATCGAACCTGAATGGTTTGCTCTTGTTAGACAAAGAATGATCTAGCGAGAGGAAGAGGGGGCAGTGGTCTGAGCCAATAGGCGCCAAATGCTTGATGGTAGAGCCTCTGGGAAGTTAGAAAGCCATTTGTCATTGCAAAGGCCCCTATCCAACCGAAGCCATGATCTGGCCATGCCTCCTTGGTTCTTACACCAGCTATGGCTAGGACCCTGAAAATCCATTTCTACCAGCCCACACTGAGAGACAGACTCTCTAAACTCCTTAACTCTTCTATCCAGTCCAGTGCAAAAACCACTCTACCCTTCTTATTGGCCCCTCACAAGACTTCATGAAAATCCCCGACAGGGATATTAATACTTATGCTTTTCTTTTGGTTCAGTTCTCTCTTTTCACAGGTCTTGCAGAGCCTTTCTTTTCAAAGTCAAGTGGTTTACATTCCGAGACCGGAGAAAGAGTTGATCGAACTCGGACTAGGCAACAACCTTCTCGTTCTGCACTACTGCTTTGCTTAGAGGTACCTGCTCTCGTTAATGTTAATGGATAGCGATAGCCACCCCCGCACTTACGCTGTCAAGCTTGCCAATCCTGCTTTCTTTCTAACCGAAATGGGAAAGGTATCTTCTTAAATAAGCCTCGCATCCAACTGCAATCTCAGAGAAAGGATATTCTGGTTAACCAAAAGGTGGACACGGGTCCACTCCATCTGCGAGTCTCTTTTAAGCCGGACAGACTTCTTCCCTTCGTTCGGAGCCTTGAAACAACTCTCGCTAGGTTTTGAATCACAGAAGACTTTGGAGTCTCGATCTTCACATACTTCCCGTCCAGTATAGGATGTGAATCACCTTACTCTATCCCCAAGCTATAAGCATTCGATCGCAGATCTGAGAAAGAAGAGGATTCGACAAGTTAACATTTTTCAAAGAAAGCCTATAGAAAGAAAGGAAGGCAATCACACCCACTACGCTCGGATACAGACTCCAATGGTCTCTTCGTCAACTCGAATATGAGAAATTTTGTAATAGAATCCCTACCTGGAAATCTAGACTTTGCTTTATCCGTGTCGAAGATACGTAAGCCTCTTTTGTCTCGAAAAAGGCCTATCGTTTAAGAATTGGTTGCTTCTTCTTTTACTCGGGCAAAGGAATGAACAATAGGGTTACAACACTGTAATCCCATGACATGACTTGTCTGTTCTGTAAGGTAGGCTTTCTTCTTCCCGAACAAGACCAGGAAGAACTTGACCTATCGCAAATGCAAGTAGATTTTCACACTTTCAACCGGGTCGCCTTTCTTTCTTGCTTAGCTTGCTTGCCATTCCGATATGATATCTGTCTGTCCTAGCTGATCTATTGCCTGACTCAAGGAAGCAAGCTCTGATCCTTCTTCATAGCCAAGTCAGAGCCTTTTTTCTTCGTTCCGTTATCACTCCACTCGTACCCTCCTGGCCTTGCTCTCTTGAAAAGCAGTAATGCCTCGTGGAGAGATTTCTTCCTCTGTTTCAGTAATTGAGGAAGCCCTATCTGTCGTGGAGGTCTCGCTAGCCTTGCTTGATCACCTGACTCGCCTATGCCTAAATGACGAGTAAATCCAGTTTGGTGAGAAATGACTTCTGCATAGGCATCAGAAGCTGTAATGTAATTAGTACGAACCTTAGGGGAGCTTGATTACACCGGTTAACTACACTAGCTCTTCTCTCGCTGTCGAACCCTCACTCGAGCTCTTTTCTCTTAACAACCCGAAGAGGTATGATTATCAAAGTGAACTAGTCTTATCCCTTCGTGATGAGATTCAACCTGTCAAGGAGTAATAAAAGCAATAGGCCGATCGATATTGTTTAAAACATCAGATGCTTCACGACCTTCATGGCTCGCTTGCCTGCTTCCCGGCCTGCCTCGCCCCATTGCCCAAAGCCAGTTTGAATCATTTCCGAGGAATCACGAGCCTCTAATTACTGAAACAACTAAACAAAGGAAAGTCAAGAAATAGAGTAAAGAGTTTCAGTTCGGAAAGTGAAGAAATAATGTATTATATGGAAAGGATTACTCGCTATGGTTCCCGTCCCGGAGATGAGTTCAGAGTTGCTACCTGGTTTGGGCAAGGAGGAGAGTTCATCAATAGTTTCAGTTATTTTGAAAGAATCGTAAAAAAGAGTAATATAGTAAGCAGAGGCTAGTTGACTTGTTTCATCATCCCTCTTCGGTGAATAAAGACAAGAAGCTAGGGCAGTTAACTGGTATAATTAGGGCTTATAGCACCTGGTATTATCCAAGATATATGAAAAAGGAGTGAGTGATTCCACCATTGGAAGCACTAGTCACACGTTGAATGAGAAGCCCTATTAGATATTCGTTATGAGTTCGTGTTGGAAAGCCGGGCAAGGATCAAAGGAAGATGCAAAAGTCTAAATAGAATGAGGCTCGTAGGGTGTACTATAAGTTAAGTTAAGTTAAGTTAAGTTTCATCCATTCCATTTTGAACGAGTTCCTGAAACCTCGTAATTTTCAATTCAACGAGTCTCAAGGTAGTTTTGACTTGCTTACTCTAACGGGTAAGGCCAAAGAGTGCTCTTTGAACGCTACTATGCATCCTTACGAATACAAGAGTGGTTTTTTGGGGTGTAGCAGGACTTGAACCTGCGACCATTAGGTTAAAAGCCCAATGCTCTACCAACTGAGCTATACACCCGATTTGACAATCAGGGTTGGTGCGGAAAAGAAAAGAGGGCTAGACGATTACATCGCCTTTTCTTCTTATCATATCACAAGGGCGCGGCTCTGTATGAAGCTCATACTGCGGAGCAAGTCTGGGAGTCCTTTCCACTCATTGAAGATTCTATCTATAAAAAAAAGACGAGGGAGACTACAGTAGCTCTCACTGAGACTATCTACGAAAAAGGTAAGGTCGTCTTTCTTTCCGGCGGGTTCGACCGAAAGGTGTTCTATGGTTTGACGTTGTTCCGGTCGAGCACTCTCTTTTCTTTGTCCAATTCCGTCTGACCAACCCGGGAAGGGTTGTGAGGCTGGACTAGGTACGAAGAATGAATCTATGCCCTCTTCCATTCTCAGGCACGGAAGTTGTTGGCCAGCGCCCGCTCAACTCTTCGAGAGCCGGACAAGAAAGGAGTGGTGGTTGGTTCCGATTCGACAAGTCAATAAACAATGTAGAAGGTCCAGTACTTTAGTACGGAGAAAAGCGAGATCTGGCTTCCGAGCGAGAACAAGAAAGAGGCAGATGATCGGTCTGCTACGCTACGTACGTTGACCTTGACTTGGCAGATTCATCCAATTGAACCACCACCTGGGACTGGTACTAGATAGTCCGACTCTTTTTCCTACCGGAAAGGATGATGATGACAGCTAGCTTCCCGACCATCCCTCCCGGAACTATTCCTCCGACTGGCCGCTGCTTTTTTGAGTTCGATCTAGTCTGCTGGACTGTGATGGCTAATTACTCACCAGATACCACTGCCTTCCCTCTCCTTTCTTTCTCCCCCAATCCATTCACCAGTGGAGTGGTCTCATTCCTGCCAGTAGTCATTTTTGGAAAAGACCGGCTAGTGAACAGCATAGGGAAAAAACGAAAGACGGGTCTACTAGCTTCTCAATGATTGGCAGGAAAGCAGACAAAGAATTTCTTGATTGACAGCTGTGCGAGTATATACTTTCGGTAGTTCACTCAGAGCTGTGGAAGGTTCTAAGCGGTAGACAGGTGGGGGACTCAATAGCTGAAAAAGACGCATACGCGATCTTAAGCAAGCAAGAAAATGGGAAAGAGGTAGAAGGTAAAGATATAAATGTGCTGGGCAAGCACTGTGAAATAAGAAATAAGTATACTGCCATCTCTCCTTTAAGACCTGGCAGGACGAGTTCCAGTCGGCAAGTCAAAGACAACATAAGGAAGTTCATTGCAGTCAATCATGATGTACGCAGTTATAAAACAAAGACTATTAAGACGAGTTGTGTGCGCAAGACGACAGGCTGTGGTCATTCTCTTCCACCGGAGAACGACGAGGTCAGGTCGCCTGGAAAGAGCGGATTTGTCTCGGTTTTCCATGGATGGAAAAAAAGGTGACTAGAAAATAAAGGAGGGTTACGCTTGTCTTCGACCGATGAGGGCAAAAACAAGGCTGTGCTTTATCAACCCTTACTTGTGATCCTATCGATTCTGAACGACACCCTTTCTCCTCACTGACCCTATAACGTCGAGCGTCTACGAAACTCTTTTATCAGCCTATGTGGTTTTTCTTTCTTTCCCAGACGCTTCCAGCAAGAAAACGGATTATATGCAAGGCTTTGAATATAGCAGGCACATGAAAACCAATATCGCCTGCTATATTCAGTCTAGCTCATCCGGCATGACCAAATAACGGAGTGAGCGCTAGCGCGAAAGCCGTTGTGCGATAGCACATCCATTTTCTTGCTCAAGTTCAAACTATCTTAGAGTGAGTGATTTTCACACTAGCGGTCTGGGAAAACCGAGACCTATGGGGTTGAACCAGCAGCTTCCGGTTCCGTTAGAAAGGACTCCGCTGACACCTCTTCCTTTCGCCGCGCAGTGGCTCAATCCTTTTTTCCAAAAAAAAGATTTTGTATACTCTTCTGTATTCCCTACCTCGAAAGCGGACTCTTGCTGATCTGAGTCCATTCCTACTCGCTAAGAAAACGGACTGTGCTCGCGTGAAAGTCTTTTGTTCCGCGTCAAGAGACACCTTCCTCAATCAAGGAGATTCCTGACCTCCGTGAAAAAGATGGATTGATCCCTGTCATCTGAGTCAGAATTAGAAAGCGGAGAATCCTGCTTTGAGTCTCCTATAGGAGCAAGTGAGCCCTAAAAGGACTTTCTTCAAGAGCCTACATCTCGGTACAGCGCTTAACGCAAAGAGTGTATTCTTCGACCTGGACTCGAGTGCCTTAGGGCTATTACCCGAAACAGAAAGAAGAGAAAGATTGACTTTCACCGCGCAAACCGTAAGATTCAAGATAAGTTGTGATCTCAACAGTGGAAAGCAAAAGCTACCTGATCCAAGACCACCCTTTGCCATTCTTTTTCCAATGAGGAGTCCGACCTTGGGAGCATCCCGGGCAAGATTTATGGCTTCAGCTGCGGCTAAGCGAACTACCTATTCTATATATTCTATAGAAGTGAATATGAGAGAAAAAGCTCTTCTTTCACATAGTGGGAGGCTGGCCTTCTCTCTTCCCAATTCTCCCAATGAGACCTCTTTCACTTACTTAGTGGACGACCCAGAGGACTTGAAAGTGCCGCCTTCCGGAAAAATCAAGGAAAAAGTGCTTTATGGATGTTCCATTCCTGGGTGCTTGGGAATAGTCGCACTGTCTGCCACTGACTCGCATCTCGGGAGGCCTCCACGTGTCTTTCAAGCGATCCATTAACGACAAGGCCAGAGCTTGCATCCGGATCTCTCGGTACAAACCCACTCGGAAGGCATCAAAGCCCTAAGAATCAGAAAAGGGGTGCCATTAGAAGATCGAAGTCCGGTAAAACTGAGATGCCAACCTCAGCACTTAGAAAGTGGCTTTTTTGGACCTCATTTGTCGAGGGGCAGGCACCCAGAGAATCCTAGATCCCGATAGTCAACTCATCGTCCAGCCAAAAGAGACGAGACCTCCTGCCTGATGAAGCTGCGACTGCCCTTGGGGGACCTTCCCACGAAGAAAGCTGTATAGAAAAGTGCTCCCTTATCAATTGCTTTCTCCTAATAGAGTGATTTACCCGATTAGATTAAGGCGCAGGATTCCCCACCCGTTGTCAAATAAGGGAAGTTTCCGTCCACACCTATCCCGCATCGAAGAGCATTCATTCCGTATCCTCACTTATCCTATCCTACGTGCTTTCCGTTTTCGAAACTCAAGAAAAGAGCTAGCGCCAAGCAAAGGGGGATGAGAAGTGCACAGAGAGAGCTTTCAAGTCAAGATGTCAGATCGAAAGCCTCCGGAATTGGAAGAGGTGAGGTTCACCTGTCACCCTAGTGGGAAGTAGGCTCTATTAGGCATTCTTGGGTCTGCAATCTCACTAGAAGAATTCCGAGACTTTACAGCAAGCATTAAAGGCTCCTCTATCTTGACTTGAAAGCTAGTAAACGTCAAGTGAAATAGGGACTATTACTCTTCTACCACACCGGTTACCGATTTTCGTGAAAGGGCTTATGAAGGATTGACCGAAGTCACTTTCTCTACCACTTGGGCAAGCCAGCTATCATTCGAGCTCTTTTTCCTGAAGCGATTCCCCTTGCTTGTAAGTAAGAGGTAGGTTATTCAACCAATTGATGAGAGTCAGTTATAATAACAGATAGGGATGGCCGCTAGCGCTTTCATCAATCAAACTCCTGCTACAAGAAAATCCCAAGCCCAAACCCAACAAACGGCTACTTCAAGAGCAAGAGTTGGATTCCCGTCTCGCCAAGTTCACTTACTCGGGTGCTTAGTCAACTTTGGCTTGCTTTCGAGAATCATCAATTGATGTTGAAAAGAGTGCCATCCCCTCCTTTCCAGAAGAACCCAGAAGACTACTTCGTTCGACTTCCTTTTCGTTGAGCTATTGACTCATGCCTGGTAGTAAGCGTTGGAACTTTCACTGGTATGGGAACCATTGCCCACTATAGACCATATACCGGATAAAGCTCAGAAGAACAACTATTTCTTTTTCTCCTCCTCTGAGGAGCCTTTCTCGCCTCCTACCACCTATATAGTCATTCTTCTAGCCCGTTTAGCTACTAATAGAAAGGTACCTCCCTTCTCCGCCTAGTAGAGAGTCAAAGCTAAAAAAAGTGAACCTTGGTGGCAGAGCCAGAAGCATCGGACAACATGTTTCGGGGTCTCCTTCCTGCAAGTATACTGAGAGACTCGTATCTAAAAGATTCTATCTATCCATCAGGACTATAATAGGGTCGTGGGGCCCGAAACAGTGTTGATATGGCCGGTAGTGGTTTGATCCGGCATAGCACAGTGGCGTTTACGTGTTCCCAAAAGACTTTGAAAATCACCGATACAAATTGAAAAGAGAAATACAATACGCATATCACGGATATAGGAAAGACTGATTGCGAAAGAAATAACTAAAGAAAAAGCACGAATTCGACCACCTCTACGAACAGCATCGCCCAATCCAAGTTCTCTCTCCGGGGACCGACACAGGAAAGCGGTGCACTCTTTCTTGTCTTAGATAAGAAAGGAGGTAAAGAAGCTGGCGCACAAACAGGTGCTTTCCATCGATTAGCCGGGACAAACCCCACGTGTTTGATTCTTCCGGAAAGGTGCTGACCCTCTAGCTTCCTCATCAATGGGTTGACGAAGTGAGAACAAGACATGGTGCCTACGGAAAGGGTCTGTGCCCGCCGTCTAGCCTTCGGGGGAACATTGCCTGCTGGGCTGACGTGCTTACTTCCGGTAACCGCTTTTTTCCAAAAAGTTTGAGTCAATCGGATGAAAGAAGATTGATTTGAATGATAGGTCTTGGCCCTACCACCATCTCTTCCTGGAACGGAGGGACTTAGCCTTAGCAGCAGACTATTTGTTCTTCCCTCCTTTTTGAGGGAATAGAACAATAACGATGTGGGAAACGAGACAGATAAGGAAGGTTTTCAAAATCCTATCCCCTTAGCAAAGAGAATCTTACGAAAAAGGAAGCAAATAATCGCATCAAGACCCAAAAACGCATTCGAATGCCCTGGAGAGACCTATTGAAAGAAAGCTTGGCGAGACATCAGAAGAGGAAAGCATAAATTCAGTTACGGCAGCGGTATGGTATGAAATCGGTTATGAAGCGCGGGATCACTCGACTAAGAATCCGAGTCCGACCCCGATCCATACATAGTAGAGTGTTTACAAAGGTACCCCTAATGTGCTTGACCTCCTTCCGTCACATCCGAAGAAGGAACCGGAACCTTCACTGGGAGGGAAGCTATCCCAGCTCTTTCAGTTCAGGTGCAGTTGACGAAGGAAGAAGCCAGAAAGGCTATAGAATTGTATTACGCTATGTCTATGATTCCATA
Source organism: Agapanthus africanus (assembly GCA_030015575.1). Taxonomy (NCBI): domain Eukaryota; kingdom Viridiplantae; phylum Streptophyta; class Magnoliopsida; order Asparagales; family Amaryllidaceae; genus Agapanthus; species Agapanthus africanus. The sequence continues at coordinate 184,320 of CM057348.1, forward strand.
TTGGGTTACTAAAAAAAGTGAATTGATGAGACTATTTAACGTAGCTAGCTTGGGCGGAACATGGAAGTACAATTTAGGGAATTTATAAGAACTAAACGTACTGATGAAAAAGAAAGCTTAGGAAACGAAATCATAGCTAAGGAGAATCCTTCGTTTGAGGAAACAGATTCAAAATCAGTCATGAACCAAACCTCTACTATACTCTTTCTTGGCTAGTGTAGTAGGGCGAAAGCTATTATTCCTCTCACATTGGGAACTTCGCTCACTTCCTCAAACACTTGAGACTTGAGACTGAGTTTTTTTAAACAATACATCTATGACTAGAGAATTATTTATATGTAATTGTTCGTTCGCTTGACCTGGAAGTTCGGTTATGAAATCCACCCCTTTAGTTATGGTAGGATTGGTCTACCACTCAGCTCATACAAGATAATCGAGTCGAGAACTAGACAGTGCTCTTGCAGGCCTTATTTATCTCCCGCCCACCTTAAAGTTGGAGATCGACAGTTTTAATAGTCTCCCAACACCATTCTACCACCCGAGAATGCTCGTCAAACCTTATGTCGTCACCCAAGTGCAAAAAAAAGACCTTTTTCTAAGGCTGTTCACGGGTCAGGACGAGCTGTACTTCTACCGATGCTACCATACCTGAATCCGGTGTAATATCTTATTCCGCCCGAAAGGTTTTGATCACACACATCTCTGGGAAACGAAAAAGACACATACCCCAAAAGTGGAAAAATGAGAGAATCCGCTCATCTGAGGTCATATCTATCTTCAGACTTGGGAAAAACTGGAGTTGTTGGTTCAAGGGAAGGAAAAAACGTTGCCCTGTTGGGTCTGGGATTGGTTACGTTTGTCTAAATCTATAGTACGCTGACTGGGCCCCCTGTCCCTGTTATTGGTGCCATAGGTACTGAGATAACACACCAACTCAAGGGAGGCGCTCGACCTAACATTCTCAACCCATATGAGACAAGGTAGCCGCCTAGATTGTTACTGATGTTGAGAAAACCTTCTCTTCCGAGTTGGCCTGCAGCTCCTTTTGTGGCAGTCGAATTCTTCCTTTAAAGACCCCATCTATGGCATTTTTGCTTATTTTTTGCTTTGCTTTGGGGCGTAGGAGCGGTAGCTCCGAAGCACGGGCAGCCTATTCTGATTCGATTGCTAAGAGCTCCTTCTCTGCATCAATTGGCACTCTTTTAAATGTGCACTATGAAAAACAAGTCGGATGGTTCCTGCTGCACGAGATTCGATGGAAGTAGGGATTTAAGCACAGTTGTGATTCCGCTTTCACTAAAAAATAGTAGGAGCAAAGAGTTCCACAAAAGAAAAGAGTCTGAGGCCGATCTAAGAACTCTCTCTCTTTTTCTCACATCTCAACTCTTGATCTTTCTTTGCTTAAGACAGAGGAGAGGATCGACCAAGCCATTCAACGGCATGGCTTATTCTTAGACCTCAAAGATTTGTGACTCCGCCTTTCCCTCTGCTATCTTGAAGAAAGAATAGCCTTTCACGGTTCAAGTGCCGTCACTCACTCTCTTTTGAGTAGGGTTAACAAGAAAGTAAAATCAATCTCCTCAACCTAGAAAGAGAACTCCGGGATCTTCTTTTTCTTAAGAACCCGAAGGCGAGCTAATCCGTCTTGGTGCAGCTCCTAGTCCTGATCGATTGGCTACCGGGTGTTCACTCAAACTCAAAAAGAATGGAATCCGGATCCTCATCTCCTTCACTCTGTCTCTGCTCCATTCCTTTCTTTCTTTATCACCTCTAGTTCCCCTTACTTATAGGCGAGAAAAGAAAAGAGGGTTGGCACAAACAAAAGCTGCTTCTTCTTGGCATCACTTCGCGCCTTCCCCCGGCTACGGCTAGAGAGCAAGATGGAGGCAACTTTGCTTAAGACTTGGCATTGGAAGTGGGATGGGCCTTCCCGCTTTAGTTTCACTCTTATCTCGGTTGCTAACCGGTGTGGGAGATGAAGCCAAGTCCTTTCCCGCATTTCATCTCAAAGAGGATAACACTGCCGCTCTTTCTGGTTTCATTCAACTGCCACTAAACCATATGCTTAACACATATCATGGGAGGTGGGATAGAGCTAATTCTGGGATCGGATGTCTCTCATTGTGGTATTGATTTGAAGCTAGTACAATCAATGATTCTGGTATGAATTTTGCATAGTCTAGTCGAATTATATAACTCTCAAGTCAACTCGCACTCGAAGCCTATGTTCACTAGAGCAATTGAAAAAGGTATGGTAGTGATCTCACTCCACGCATTGCACACTTTTTTCATCCAAACTGTGCATGGTGATGGGAGCAAAGTTCAAGGTACAGAAGGATAGCCCTTCCATTTCTTTGATGCACCATACATATGCGTCTTCGACTTTGGAAGCACTGATTTCCATCTTCCGACTTTCTTTGCTGCACACGAATCACGGAGTCTGCTTATCTACTTCTTGACGTGAGAACTACGTGCGTTGTATTCCCCAATATAGGCTTTCTTTTTTAGTGTAAAATGGTGTCGTCTTTCTTGGTTTCTTTGATTGACCTTGACTTACTTGCGAGGAAGATAACTATTCTGGTGAAATGGACAGCCCATCCGATGATCAAATCGGGATCACCCACCCCTCCGATATTATTTACCAATGGAAGGAATGTGTATCCTTCAATGAGTGAAACTCCCAGGGCCTTTCTCGCTGGGCGTGCTTGCATCCTAAAGCATTATGAGCCTATATTGGTATTAGCCCGGACCAACCTCACTCTCCCTTTCTGCGTGCACTGCTTCTTCATCAGCATGTAGGGAATTCGAGACTCCGGCCTCACCCGACCGCCTATGATCACTGATTGGGAGATTTTCTATTCATCCGAGGGTTCATTTCATTATGAACTCAAAAGTGCAATCTTGGCTATGGTATTCAAAAGAAAAAACTTCAATCAATGAATGATCAGCCATTCCATTTGTGCTTTCAGCAAGTAGGCGACGCGAATCTATGGTGAAGATTTTCAATCGGATACCAATTGCTTGGATGCGTTTGAAAGCCTCGAGATGAATTGACTCTTGCAGAAAAAATTCTTTGACGTTGGGAAAGGTTTGTCTTGTGTCTCCGTAACAAATGGTCCATTTATTTATGTATTTATGGGCGAACGACAGGGATTGAACCCGCGCGTGGTGGATTCACAATCCACTGCCTTGATCCACTTGGATACATCCGCCCCTACCCCCGCGCACTGCTTTCAGTCTCTATCTACGATCAGATCCTTTCTCCCTATGACCGCTATCAAAGATAAGCTTTTTCCGATAGTTGCATTGTGTTTTTTGGAATTAGGGGAAGCAAAGCAGTTTATCTCAATTCTGGCTCCCCCCTTTGTTTCATTTCCAATTCCTCCTTTTCGTTCTACTTAGGTGGACCGAACTCTCGACAGAATAGAAAAGAGGGCCGCAGGCGTGTAGACACCTCAACGAACTCATGTGGACACTCCTCAGCCCGAGGACAATCTCTCAAATAAAAATGAATTGAGACCAGTTTTTCTTTTCTTTGCCGATTCCTCTCAATGAAATTTGCCATGTTGCACTAAGTTACTTACGGATGTATGCATGCAGTCCGGGAACACTTTGGGGTGAATACCCATCCGAACAAGTAGGGTCAATTGTTCAGCATTTAGGCTGTAACATTTTGCAAAAAATAAATCTTTAACCTAACAAGTGCTCTCCGAACCAAGCTAGATAGTCTCTTATCACTAGGCTCACCAACCAACCTGGACCTTGATTCTTATTATTCTTACCGGATATCAAAATCATAAGGATTGTTTCCAGCCATTAGTTCCCATATGACATAAGCGCTCTTGGGTGGAGTGGGCCATCATTCGCCAGGTCTTTGAGTGCCCGTCGTACCACATGGTTGGTGCACTAGGCTGATCGAGACTCTACTTTTAGGATCTGGCACCTGCGCCCGGCCCCGTCCGCCAGTTCATATTTTGGCTCTACGTCCGGTCGTGCGTGGTATGTTCGCGATTCGTACAAATGGAACGCATCGCGTACGTTAACCTTTTTTTATAGGGCACCAAGCAAGGGATGAGCGCGCTAGCGCGAAAGCCGTTGCGAACAAGCAAGGGCAAGTCAACTAATTTACCTTTATGAACCCTTGATTAGTCGAAATTGCATTTTTTTTACCTGCTATATTCAAAGCCTTGCATAAAGTTCATAAGGTTGATTGCCTAATCCGTTTTCTTGCTGGGCCATTCCATCAAAGATTTGAAAAGGGATCTCGTCTTTGATGGTTGGCATGGCAATAGGCTTCGCTTTGTAGACTGGTTTCCCAGCCGTTGCAAAGACTTCGCGAGAACGATAAGGGGCGGTGCGGGGATGCGATTCGCCAAGCTGGGGCAAACAAGTCCGGCCCTACTGGATTAGGAATGCGAAGGTAGTTGACTTGTCGTTAGGGGAAACAACCAAGGGATGAGCTAGACTGAATATAACACGCTCAATTGGTTTTCATAACGCGTGCTATATTTCAAAGCCTTGCATATAATCCGTTTTCTTGCTGGTAGTTTACTTGCTGACTTGTAAGGTAAGGGGTTTACTTCGAAAGGAGACCCGGGAAAGAGAGAGCTATGCAATTGACCGACCCTTTCGTAGTTACTTCGAATCAAGAGGCCCTTCATTTTTCATGAGGCGGGCCAAATAGAGAATGAAATGCAGAAATAGGGGGATGGTCGCGCCTTTGATTTTGTTTAAGGCGATGTAATCCCTACTTACTTAAGTACCAAAAGTACCAAAGGCTTTCGGGGCTTACACTACACCCCAAGAGCGCCCTTAGAATCTAAGCCCTTACCTTACAAGTAAGCAAGTAAACTACCTTTGAAGCGCCGGTAGTTGTAGCTTAGCTGTGGGTAGGGCTTTCGTTCAACTCGCTCCGGGTTCCGATCTATATGACCTCCGGGCGGTACAAAGTACACCTCTTCCGTAGAGGCGGGTAGTAACCTAACCTTTGAGAGTCGGGGGAGCCGAGCCCTCCACTCTATCAATGGAAAGATCTCCGTGCGTGGCGTGAGTTGGAATCCTAGAAAAGATCGATTGAGACTCCCTCCCCGGTCCCACGAAGATCTCTACGTCCAGGACAACTGAGATCTTCTGGTCTGCGTGCGTGGGAGCAGCTGAAACAAAGAGGAGTCTGGTCCGCTCTGAATTCAGGCCCGGCTCGCCCGTCTGCTGTTAGGTCCGGGAATGGCGCCAGGCGAGGGCGCCGCTATGCCCCGCTGTTCTGCAGCGGCCAGCCTCCGGACTATGCAAAAGAATCAAGGCCGGGAGGTGTCGTCCATAGTGGTTCCCCCCCTCCCGCCTTTGGTGATTGACCGAACAAATAGGCTAGGCCGTCCCCCTTAATGAATCGAATGGTCCTTCGACCTTCGTTTGATTCCGACGGCCGGCATAAATTAGATCTCATGAGACCCGCCCACTATTACTACGAAAAAGCCCTGCCCTGGCACCTTCGCTAGACGGAGAGTACGCTACTTCTATTAGCGCCGGACCGTCGAGTCAAATTGATCGTGTCATGTGCAACGTCCATCAATGATGGTTCATTAATGTCCATTGATTTAGACTCCTTCCCTTATACGAAAAAGATCGAGAGGGGCCCGAACCAAGAACGGAAACAGATTCGACTCACTCTCGTATGGCTCGCCCTCGAGCCCTGGGCGGGTCGGCCGGGTCTTTCCCTGTTATTATGTTCCCGCCACGAGAAAGACACACGGAAGAGGTATGGTATGCCCAGCGCGTGGAGGATCCATTGAGAGTGTCCGTTGTCTCGGTAGGGAACAGTACCATCTTTTCCCCTGTTGTCTTGAAAAAAAAAGGTAAGTGCTAAGATATGTCAAACCCCTATTGTTTGATCTAATATTGATCGGGGATGAGCCCCGACTTCCACAGGTCCTTGGTTCGACCTCCCGCAGCAGTCCTTGCTTTTTTTTAAGAAAGCGGAGCGGGGCCAATTTCTCGTACTTTCTCAGTGTGCCCCCCTTTCGTCGAGTGCCCCGCCCGGTTCACTGGGCTGTTGGCCTACCAAGCACTTGCCCGCAGCTCCTGCCGCCCGCTTGGCGGGCTCCGCGCTCGTTATCCTTACTGTTCTCTCTGTTGGGGCCCCCTCTCATTGCTCTAGCTATAAGCTATGGCAGCTACAGCTCGCACCCACTCTGGCCCGCCCTACGAGGCCAGAGTGAGCTCAGCGGTCAGCCCCTGACGTTAGGGGGTCTTTCTCTTTTGCCAGATCTATAGAGATATTACGAGTCCTCCGTCCCAGATTCCCTCGCCGCGGCCATCTGGTTCACCGGTACTACCAAAAAGTCTCATGCTTTAGTTACTGTGACTGATATATAAGTCTTATCTCGGACCACGAAGACCCCGGTCGTGCTTCTGGTTTCTGGTTTCCATTCCCATCATCATATTGAAGGAAACTCCTCGTGCTCTGCCATAAGAACTTGGAGTCCGTATCATGGTGAAGGTAAGATAACGCTGTGATTCTTGCTCAAAAAACTGACCGAACGCGTTCGAGTTATTGGCTTGTCCGACCCGGCTACATTTATGACTCGCTCGTTCAACTGTCCCTCGGAGACACGGTCGAGAAGTGCCATGCATGGTCGCCCCCCGTCCTTTCTTTCTCTCGGTCCCACCCGGGCCCCTCTGGGGTAATAAAGAAATGGATCAAAAAGGGGACTTCTGCTACGGGCTATGCCACCCATTACTGATGAGGGAAGTAGCATTCGTCCCATCGCAAGCACCTACAATGTCATAATCACATTGGTTTACCCTTTTTTGGTAGTTCAACAGACGGTCGCCCCTCCAACAAGAAAAGGTAGAAATATGGAAACTTCTCTGCCATTTGGATCGGAGAATTTATGGAGGAAATCGGGTTTTAAATTCCCAGAAACCGCACGATTATATAGCCAAAGGGAATACGCCGCGCCTAAAATCATCCCAAGCGCTGCTAATGTGGCTACTAAGCTATTTCTTTGGAAAGCTCCTACTGAGATTGGAAATTCCCCTATAAAGCTGCTAGTACCAGGTGAACTCATATTGGCCAAAGTGGAAGAGAAGGAAATGGTAGAGAGATTCGGCATGGTGCTCACTGAACCTCCATAATATCTAACAAGTCGAGTCTTATGTCGGTCATATAGAACACCAACACATAGAAAAAGGGCTGGAGGAACCAGTCCATGACTTGACATCGGTGGAATGCTACCTCCAATTCCCTGTATGTTCGATAGAGCAAAAAATTCCCCCCACTGATCGGAGTACGCCGATTACCCCCCGAACCGTACAAGATAGTTACCACCTATCATACGGCTTTCTAACTCCACTTCTTTTTCTGGTCGTTCCGCTCTGTCGGATCGATGGTAGTCTCATAGATCTGTAACCCCCGAAATTTTTGACAACACGGTTCCTGCTTCCGTTTTGAGTTGCGCATCTTTCTCCCTGGGTCATACTATATATAGTATCACATCGTAGACCCCCACCCCAACTCTATCTTCCTTGTCTATAGTTAGGGAGCAATACATACCAAAAGGTTCGAAGAAGGAAGGCGCATAAGAGTATATAACCAACCCACCCTTATGTATAACCTATTTACATTAGTGAAGCGGCTGCATGCATAAGGGAATGCACGTTTGTGATACCTTAGTCGGGATGCATAGGGGGGTCAACCTACGAGCACGGAAGAACGTGGGTACCACTGACTGTGGTCAGATTCTGTTTTGATTACTCCATAGAAAATCAAAGAATAGGGTAGAGTATATTACATTTATGGCTGCTCCTTTCGTATCTGAAAAAAGAAGTAGGCGAGCGAAGTGAGGGATCAGGCGGAGGTCTCGTTTCAGAACCCGACATTCACTCCGGCATATCGCACCCCCCAGTCCCCATGCGCCACGACGATCCATATCTGAGGTCCGGGATTGGACGTCGCCCTGTGTACAGTGAAGAAGACCTGGAAGAAAAGGTCCGGGCTATTGTTAGTGCCACCACCAACCAGCCCCTGAAACTCGGGTTCAGGGATTTTTGCCGTCACCCAGATGTCACCATACTCTCTGGCATGAAGGTACCGACGAAGTTCAACAAGTACAACGGCATTGGTGACCCCACCCATCACCTAACAACTTTTGTAGCGATTGCCGTGGACTTGTTGGAGACAATCCTCCTCTCCTTCAAAAAGGAATCCTACCGGTAGTTGACTTGAGCAAGAAAACGGATGTGCTACCGCACAACGGCTTTCGCGCTAGCGCTCACTCCGTTGTTTGGTCGTTAGGGCTAATTCACTTGCTAGTGAGTGAACAGGGTCAAGTCTTATGAGTTCCCAATAGGTCGAGTCCACCTCGTTGAGTATGGATGTTCGGCGCATTCGATTGAGAAAGAGTTGCTGGAAGGGCACGAGCGGCGCATTCGAGAGCGAGGGTCGTTAGTGAACGGCATCAACCCCGGCGTTTGAGGTTGCCCAGTTTGAGGGTGACACTAGCCCCCGGCGCTTGAGGTTCTGTCAAGTAAGAACCCGTTGTCAAGTAAGAAACCTTTCTGTGAAGAAACCCTTGTTCGAGTTCTTCCTTGCCTAAGTGGCGCTCATAAGTAGTAAAGCTTCCCTTCCTTACAGGTTTGAATTGTTGAACAAAACCACTAAGACGAGTGAACGGAGTGCACTATTCGCTCGATATTCGTTCACGAGGAGGTTCAAACGAGTGGAGTGAGGGAAATTCCAAAAGACAAGGGATGAAAACCAGAACATTCGAAATCAAAATGCACGAGAATCAACGTTTTTGAGTACCCTAATGTGTGGAGCCATGAAAGGCAGGTTTTGTCTAAGCAAAACCGTCGATTCAGAACCTGTTCAGGTGAAGTGAGTCTCACGAACGGTGCATTCGCGAGTTTGAGTCCTGCCTGTCTGTAAGTCAAGAAAAGACTCGTTGAGTATGGTATACTATCAGTGAGCGTAGCTCTGTCAAGCATATGAGAGAGTTAATGAAGTTATGCTTGGAAGTCTTTCTTCAAACCCCGGCGTTGCCTTTCTGTGAAGACACCCTTGTTAGAAGAAACCCTTGAATGAGAGAGCGGTCCCTTCGCGAGCGGAACGTGAAAGCACTTTTGACAGGGCTGGAAGGAAGGCAAGTGAGACCTCCGTCTTAAAGCCCGACCTTCAAGTCCGAGGCAATTCAAGTAAGAATGGTAGTGTTCCGTAACCATAGGGAAAATAGGGCCAAGGAATGTCTTCACTCCCAGAAAAAAAGCGTCAATCTAAGGAAGCCGCAGATGAGATTTCTTCCTCAGAAGCATCTTACCATAAGCAAAAGCTCACCATGGCTTTAGTTGACAATGAAATTCAAGTAGGCCAAAAAGAAAGCAAGGCACAAAGAAGATATTGCCAATAGAAAAAGCAAGGCAGGGGTTCCCTTTTCCTAAATGGAAGTCAGTGCAAAATGCCATCAGTCAAAGGCTTTCTTTTAGCATATCAGTGAAAATAATCTCTTCTAGTAAGTCATTTGTCCGTTTCTGGTCTCCGGTATCGATTCCCGGTCCCCGGGCCTACTTCCTTAAAGCTTGTTGCGGTATTCTCACTCTGATCCTACCTCCGGGAAAGAAAGAGAAAAAAACCCAATGGGAACTCGATGAATACTCATGCATTCCTTTCCCTCTGTCATTATACGTCAATTCCGGACCAAGTTAGGGGAGCGGACGTGGCACTAGCCCTCGGCGATTGAGAGCATAGCCCTCCCCGGCGCTTGACCACCTCTCTGTGAAGAAACCCTTGTTCGAGTTTTCTTTAACAACCCTTTCAGCAAGAGTGAGAGAGCAGAGGAGCCTTCGCGGGTGAACGGAGCAAGTAATATCGACAAGCACTTGGCTGGTCTACCTTTCCAGGAGAGGGGGTTTCTTCAGGTGGAATTCCTGCTTTGCTGAGGCCACTTTTGAAGCCAAATCCCACGCAAGATTCAATGCATTTTGATAGCCAATAGGACTTTCATCTTTCTTTGGAAATCCTCAATTCTCTATCTCGTCTTCCTTCGCTCTTCTCTCTTCTGCAGATTCCATTAGGCAATGATCAGTCTTTCTGAATCAGCCAGACGGGCCTCTTCTTTCTGAAGCGAATTCCTTCCTCTCGTCAAATTCATGCGGATATAGCATACGGATCAGTAGTCTGACTCTGTCTTCCTCTAGCTTCTCCCTCTCCCTCTGTCCTTAAAGAGAGGTTCTATCAAATGAAATCCAAGCGAGTCCCTCTGTCTTTCATTCATACTGAGGTGCTGAAAGCATTCATTGTATTCATTGGGATGCTGCACACTTTGGCTAGAGAGGTTCAAGCCCTCTCCAATCGAGCTAGAACGAACTGGAGAGGGGGCTCTGACTCTAGCAAATAAAGATCGCATCCTTCCAGAATAAGGAAAGATCTTTCTAGAAGAGAAGATTAGGAAATTCCCTCCGAGAATACTTCCTATCCTTAGCGGTCGAGTGAGTAAACCTTTCTTCAATAGAAGACGGGACTTGAAGTCAGAATAGAAGCCAAGGGGATATGCCAGCAGAAGAGATCGAGAAAGGCTAAATTCCTAGGCAAAGCAAATGTACCAGTAAGAAGGTCCCAAAAGAGGGTTCATCGAAGGTCCTAGAAATGTATACCTTGCAAATGTGTCTCACTTTCTTAATGGCTATGAAAGGCTAATCCTCTCTGCAAAGGTCAGGTTTAAGCAAAACCGTCAATTCAGAACCAGTGAAGTGAGTCTCACGAGACTCGTTGAGTGATGAGATAGGGTTAGCTTAGCGGTCGTTTGAATTGCGTAGTTAGTCAGTTCTGAGGGACGGACGTGGCACTAGCCCCCGGCGACTGACGTATGAGGGGTGTTGTTTGAGTCGGTTGCCCTTTCACACAGACTTTCTTAATTCAGAGTGACCCCTTCGCGAAGGTCATCCCATTCCCTGAGTGGCACGAGCTAACAAGTCAGCAAGTATGAACTCGAGTGAAACAACTACTGAAATTTGATGAACTCCCGGCATTGGGAAGGGAGAACTCTGTCTATCTACGGTGGGACAAGAAAGTCATCTTTTTTTATCACCGAAAAGCAAAGCAGGTATGTGAGCCGGTCCCGAGGAATAGTCTTCTTGATGCACCTAAACCAGGTTCGAAGAGATCAACTACAAGATCGAAGACAAAAGGAGACTTTAAAGAAGGGTAGCTGGATACACTCAATCGGCAAGGACTGAAGACAGGTCCGAGACAGGGTCTGGATGGGAATCTTCGTTATAGGCATCTGAAGCTGATACAAGATCCGGAGAATCTTCTAGCGTAGATCCACATGATGGGTTCCCACTTGGCATGGAGACCTTTAGTGGTTTAACTGTCCCACTCTGTGGTGCAAGCCCTAGGAGAGAGCAAAAGACCAGGGGAGGCCCACTTCATTATCTTCTATACGAACGAGAGGAAAGACGCCTTAGCAGTAACTCCACTTGTTAGATCAAGAAGCCACCCATGGTCTCGGGCAAGAAAGACACCAGCCGCCAAAAGCAAAGGCTCAGTCCGAGGGACAAGCAGGTTCTGCTGGAGAGGATGGCTCAGTGACAGCTGCATGATCTCTCTTTTTCACTTGCGCGGAACCCATTGATTGATTCACCAGCTACTAGTTAGTTGGTAGGGACAACCTCACCCGTGTGTGAGCTAAGAGAGGCATAATCTCCCTATAAGGCCTCTGCACTCTCTGATGGAGTACTTCGATCTCCAGTATTTTTTCTCCCAATCTGCGCAATGGTCCGTTATAGCAGATTCATTCAAGTCCACTTCTGCTACATCGTTATCCAACTCCTCCATTTCGTCAGCCCAGGATTTAGAGTTGGAAGAGGACCCCTTAACCACCTTTTCTCTGTAAGAGGTTCTTTTCCTTTCCCTACATCGTTAAAAGACATGGTTGTTAGTGAGACAAGAGAAGTACTGTAAGAAAGTTTTGTGGTGGTGCTAGGAGATTCGGTGGTTGTTTAACCTGAGGCAATGACCAGAGAGAGTAGAGTTTTTGCCGGCTGGGTAGAGGTTTCGGAAAATCAAGATTTTAAAGTTCCTACCACCAGCCAATAGACCAAACTGCTCCTCTTCCGTCTATCGGCAATAGACGTATGACCGGAAGTGTCATTCCCGCCATCCAAGCACACAAGCATAGGCAGGAAAGGGTGTGGGTCAAGCAGGCCGCTTTCGGCTGTAAGCAAGCAGTCGGCAAACCGCAGGGCAGCAAAGGATCGATATTTAGCAAAGCAGGATGGCCAGAACTCTCGACAAGAAAGTTCGAAGGTTGTGAAAGGGAGATCTTGTCCTAGCAGTCAGGAGACCGATCGTCGTCACCAGAAGAACTCGCGGGAAATTGGCACTGAGGACCGTTCATCGTGGACCAAGTCTTCACCAAGGCGCCTATCAGCTAGTCACGGCAGACGGAGCCAGGACACTTCTACCAAGAAAACAGATGCGCGTTAGTGAGATCGTAGAAACATAAGGGATAGGGGCTTTCTTATAGCTAGTGCGCTCATCCCATCCATTGCTTCTTTCTGCAATTTCAGTTTCAATCTTGTAACTCCCCTTGAATATCTGTCTTTATTTCAGTCTGCAGTAGTTGTTTAGGTTTCATAAGATAGTGATGACTTTCATCCGTTAAGAAATGGTCCTCGCTGGAAAGAAAAACTTGCTGGCTGTAGCTTTAGTGGAACTTCCAGAGTGATAGATCGGTTACTACTCTGCCACCGTTGAAAATTTTACTTAACGAAAGAGAAATCCAGCAAGATAAAGTAAGAAGTCTTGCGTCGCTTTCCATTGGTGGTATGGTATCAGTCAAGCATCTGACTGATGTCTTTATCAATCGCTTTCAGAAGTGCTCTCTGAAAAAAAGTTTGAAGAAAGACCTTCTTTTTGGCAAGCAACCACACCACGTAAAAAAAAGGCCTACTTTTCGATTTAACGGATTCGGGAAAGAGATCAGGCTATATGCTTAACAAATATATGTAAAACCTATTTCTGATTTCAAGTGAGTTAACCGAACCGGTTTCAAAGAAAGATTTAGTAAGTAAGTTACAAGAAAAGATGGGCCACTAAGCAACAAATGCGGATAGGCCTAAAGTAGAGGGGATGAGATCAGCTCGACTGTAAAGTCAAGTTTCATGGAAGTCTCTTTTAAGAAGGATTCTTTCCTTTCTATTGTTAGTCGTGAATGATACCCGGATTGCGCTATAGGTTCAATAAAGCAAGGCCCAATGGAGCCTTATTCACCCTATGGTCACAGGCCTGTAACCGGTGGCTACGATTTCTCACTCGGGATCAACTAAAGCACCAGCAAGATAAAGTGATTCTAATCTAATAAGTTGAGTTAAGTTTCTCTTTTTTTTTGTCTTGGCTCATCCTATGTCGCTTGCTATCAATCACTTCTTCTTGAACGAAGACCAAGCTAAGCCGTTCCCCTGGGGTTGTCTAGGCGGAAGGATCTTACATCGCTAAAGAAGAAGTGGAAGCCTAAAAATCATTATTCGAGACTAGCAAGCAAGACAATCACTAGTCTAGTTAGGGTTTGATCATTATCTTACGATGCATCAAATCGGCAACTCCCTTTAAGTTAGATTGGCTATTCAGCCTGTTCAAGAGTTTCAGTAGCTTTACTAATAGATGATAGAGGGGGGACTAGTTCTAAAGGAAATCGAGAAGATAAGTCGACGAAAAAGTAATAAGAAAGGGTGTCAAAAGCCTATCTTTTTCAAGTCCACTCTTTGCTCTCTGAATCCTAATAGGATAGTAAAAGAAGAAGAATTCCTTACCCTAACGACGGAGTGAGCGCTAGCGCGATATTGGTTTGAATGGTGCGGTAGACCAAGCAACGGAGTGAGCGCCTAGCGCGAAAGCCGTTGCGCGGTAGACCAAGCAACGGAGTGAGCGCCTATCACGAAAGCCGTTGCGCGGTAGCGCATCCGTCCTAATCCGTTTTCGTGCGAAAGTCAACTACCTTATTAGATTAGGCTTTCTAGTCCCCGGCCTGTTCCCTCAATCTGATCTGGAAATCGAAGACACACATAAGACAGCCCGAAAGAAGCATTCCTGGAATCTCTTTTGGCTATTGACCGTCTTTCCTTTCCCTGTTGGTCGAGCGGATGAGCTAGAAGCGGAAGAAGCTCCTGCCCGATCCTTCACTTCAGGAAAGAAGCTGCTCCGGTCATCGTAACATCAAGTCGGCGATTCCCTTCCTCTACCTACGCTACGGTTACCGGTTTTCATAAAGCTCTTTAGGCACTAGTTCCTAAAACCTCTATCTATCTTACTCCGGGCCAACACCGAAAGTTTAAAGCAAGGAAGCGTATGGAGGTGGTGAGTTCCCCTTCTCACCTCACTAAACCGCAACGTCTCTCGGACTTAAGGCATTGTAGGTATTCCCTTGCTTGGTACTAGTTTCAAACAGAAAGAAGTCCCCGACTACCTGAAGTCGTGCCTGCATTTTTAGTATAGTTTACGGTTCCTTCGTGTAACTGTCCTTTCTGTCTTAGTTTCGGTCTTGAATCAGTTATTAGCTTACTTACGTTCAAGGGATCCTGATTACGCTTTCGAATGCTGGCTCTTTAGTTGAAAAGGCTTCCTACGCGGGATATAGTAGCCTACCGGTGACTGGCCTGTGCCCATAAATAAGGTGAAGGCACTTTGGGCGCTGCTTTCTCGAGCCGATCTCTGACTTTTTTTGATAGCCACTCTTATTATGACTTCTTTCTTCAAAAAAGATAGATCTAGGCCATCGCCCAAAGGTGCTTACAGACGCAGAAAGAATGTTTCCTGTAATCCCGGGGCTCGAAAAATCAAACTTACCTCCTTACCGCTCCGTGGGGGAAGTCAGTGCAGTTTGTCTTATAATAAGATAGTAGCAAGCAAGCAAGGAAGCTAGCCAAGCTTTCACTCGGATCTTGTCAATTCTGAATTGCCCAGAATCGAATGTGTGAGTTCCAGAAGAGGTCAACTTCTTTTCTTTCTGAGAATCGAATGCCTATCTTTCAAGACAGATACTATTACCATTTCTCGGCCTAAGGACTGCTAATGAGAGTCTTCCTCGCCATGTGAAAAGATCTCTCTTTATGCTCGAAATCAATCGTCCGGTATGGACTTCGATTATCTAACAGATAGGATGATCGTCCGCTGAAGGCTAGAGATCAGACCCTTCGTCACAAAGAACGTATTTGTCCACAACTCGGTAAGATCATTTCACTTTAGAACATCGACAACCTAAAAGGTGACATCTAGCTAGCGTCTTCCTTGCCTGACTTCTCTGTTAATTCAATATCTCTCTCGCCTTTAGCCTGAGCCTATTCTTCTTCACGTGAAAATGCCCCATCTCCTATTCTGTGTTCGTGGATATCTGAACTATTGGCATTTTCCCATCAAAGAGCTTAATCAAGAGGTTATATCTTAATAGCATCCGCAGAAGAAGCAGCAGAGCTTGGTTTGGGTAGAACAAAATTCCACTCTTTCTAAAAGAGAAGCAGCAGCAGGAAAGCAGTGCAGTTGCCGTCCGTGAGCTAGGGCAGTTGCTAGCTAATCTGATTTCGGGGAAGCGTAGCTATTCAATATAGTTTGATTCAGAAATGCTTGCTTGCTTTCAGCTTTACAAGTATAGGTTACAGGTCCGGCATATAGTATAGCTTGACAAAGATCCTTCTTCAAACTGTGCCTACTCGCCTCTCTCTTTGGTATTCCTACGTGCAAGTGAACAACCTTCTCTTGGATCGGGGACAGATTAGAGCAAGGTTCGGGTAAATAGAACCGATCTATCGCATCACATCAAGCTAACCTTTTCCATCTAAATGCACTTTGGCGGACTCGGATGGATTGGCTCACTCCAATTGGCTTTCTGACTCAGCTCACCTTTCTCAAAATATGGATTCGGGTTCTTCAGGGACAGTAGAAAGGACCCTGTCAGAAGTGCTTTCAGTCTCCGTTCGCTAAGGCCGACTAATAAAGCCAAGGTGATCTTTGCTTTGCAGCCTACCCCAATGTAGCGCAGTTAATCACCCTACGCACTTTTGCACCCGATGTGGCATCAGAGAAAGTAGTTGCAGTTCGTAGTCAATCTCCGAGGATAGGTAAGTGGAATCAGGAATATGTCGTCATCTATCTGTCATCGGGCTATTGCTTTCCAGCCTTGATTCCGAGTAAGTGAGATCAGATCACATCAGAGAAGCCTTTCAGTAATTGAAAGAAGGCCTTGAAGTAATTACCCTATGCAATGTATCCATGCTTCTCCGCTTGAGAGCCTAGGATGGTCAAGATAGAAAGAGAAGAGCTCGGGTTGCTTAAGTCCGGAGTTCGTGATGGGTCAATCCCCTTGCGTCAGTCAAACTAAAGAGAATGAGGCGAACTAAGCACTTGACTCACTTGCTTCTTCGGGTTAGAGAGTGATTCGTTCTAGCTATACTAGTTAACCAGTTCTATCTCAAGCTAGGGTAGCCAGGATAAAGGTAGTTCTTCCTTCTTTAGTTCAGCCTTTGTCCGTCAACACAGAAGGGAGGAGGCATGCTTAACTCATTTAACGAGGACCGAAGGCTTACTCAATCTCGTACTTTAGTGAAAGACAGCCCATGTCCTATAAAGGAGGACTTACATACTCTGCATTACTAGATGAGCACATCACTTTCAGATCTTTTTGAAATAGGATTATAAAGCACTTACTATCTCTTTCAATCTTTCTCTGTTAAAGCATGAATAGGACAGTTTTAGATGGCGAATGCTTTCTTAGGTTCAAAAATAAGGACAAGGGCCATCTGTTAGGGGCAAACCCTGCCTTCTCTCAATTCAAAGCCCATAATGCCTCTTTTTTGCCAATTCTAAGAAGAAGGTCCTACTCATATAACTGATCCAAGATCCAACCCCTCTGGCTGCATACTCAGGAGGATTCTCGCTCATCAAGCCAATTTCGTACAAAAGATTCTTTCTTTTCGACCTTAGCGAGTGGGTAGCTCAACACGAGGTGGTCCTTAATTTCCGGAAGTTCTCCTCCAATTCTTAGGAAGTAAGGTCCCTATTTCCTACTTTCATAAAGAAAGGGATGCCTTAGCTTAAGCTTCTTCCTCCTTCAACTACTTTCGAGAAGGGATATTAAATGCTTACACCTTACTAGAATCAAGTTTAGAGTGAGAGGGGGACAAAGGGGAAGGGAGCAGACATCTTAGCCTCATTGATTACTTGACTTGACCTTTCTTAGAAAGCAAAGCATGGCTATGAATTTGCAGAAGGTCTAGAATAAGAACCTGGACAAAAGATTCTTTCTCTCTGATTTCATTGAAGGTCTTAGCTCACTTGATTAGGCCAATCTTACGAATTGTGTGAGCAAGATCCTTCTTCAAGGAGGAAGTCCTCAAAGTTAGTGGTGGTAGAGGAAAGGGTTCATTTCTGAGCAATAAGCAGAGACTGGCTTCCTCCTTTCATAGAGAGTATTGCTTCAAAGACATAGCCTTGGGATGGAATTCAGACTTTCTTCTTCTTTCCCTTGTGACGCATTGGCACGCTGTAGGCCTGGTTGCATTGCTAAGATGGTTTGACTTGGAAAAGAGAGATAGAGAATATGGCATCTCACTAGTTGTCTTTAAGCTCACTGACCTAAAAGAATGGCATCCTGACTCATGAAAGTCACTCGTTTTGCCCTCACTCTACGGTTCCCTTTTGTAGACCAGCCCAATAGCTTTCACGAAAGCAGGCAAATGATGTTTTTTTTCTGCTTCAAAGGACTTCAAAGACACTTCCAAGGAGGAAAAGACCACTCCACAACCATGGAGTCTCGGTGGGCAGGAACAAGAACCAAGAGAAAAAAGCTGCGCTACAGGGCGCCGACGACCTTTGTCAAGGAAAAGAAAAAGATGCATTGAAAGGCCTTTGGAATTCTTCTTCGATTCTATCGCGCATCTTGCTCATGAGGGGAATTGACAAGAGTTGACAGCTCGAATTCGTCCCAGGAAGCGAAACATAGTCTTTCAAAGCCCGGAAGGTTGAGCAATGTGAATGAAGATGCTCGGAAGCCATGGTGCGAGACTATGAAAGCGTCCTTTTTCTTCACTTCGTTCGATCAGATCTTTTTCCTCACTTGGTTCGATCAGATCTTTTTCCTCATTCTCTGTAGTTCCCAATTGGTATTTTTTTCCAGTCTAAGAGAGAATCTGAGCTGGGGTTTGCCCAGCTTTCGTGATGACCAGTTTCAGGGTGATCAAAGAAGCGATTCAGTGGATCAGCGAAGCTAGCAATCCATAGCCAGTTTCGGGTCCTCAATGCGAACAGTAGTAGATCCAATCCAAGAGTGGGATTGAGTGTGCCAAGCCAGGGTGGTCAAGCAAGAAAGTCTAATTGATCCTTTTTCGCAGATCGCTGGGTAAGCACCTACTATAGCGGCGGGGGAGTGCTTGTTGAGAAAGATGCTAATTAAGCCTGAAAGGGCTTAATGAACGGCTTTTTTCTTTCAATCGTCGTTGCGTTGTTCTTCCCTTCTCTATGAGGATTCACTAATGGCCATGTGGGGACTTCCCAGCCAAGCATTCCTCCCCGTGGAAGCCGAACCGTATCTGAATCCACAAAACAAGTTTGCTTCATGGACCTGTTGCATGCCGTCCTCTTTCCTTACTTGATGGGGAAAGAACAGCTGAACAAGGAGTGCTTGACTGAATAAGTCAAAGTGGAAGACCTCGCCCTATAGAAGACATCACTTTTGAGTCGAAGATTCCCGAGTTTGTTGTTGGATCAGTCGCAGTTGAGTTTTGTTCACAACCGTCTCCGACTAAGTCACCATTTTCCCTACCGACAATGACTTTCCCCGAAGTCTGCCTCGCTGAATACGAGACGAATCCCATCCGGGAGGTTGGTTCTTGCGATTGAAGGCGACGAAGAAAGATTCTAATATAGAGAGGGATGGTCAGACAAGACGAACGGATCAGCGAGTGCACGCACAAGAGGTTCTCACTATCAAAGCAAGGAATAAAACATATAAAATTTAAGCTTCGGGGGCTGGATTCGAAAGCACTTTTTTTCTATGCAAGGAAGAGAACTGTCAGGCCGCTGTAGGAACGATACGAAGAAGGCTATGATAGATAGCTGACGGGTAATCATCCTTTTCATTCAATATTGAGATCATCCTCCTCATCAGAAGGGTCTTCATCTCATAGGGAGCGTCAGCTAGCTCGATCGTCGGTAGAGAGCAAGTCATGACTGATTCTTCATCCTTTGATGAGCGGCTTGCTGAAGAGTTTGCTAGTCGATCAGAAATGTCCCAGCGTCATCACATCCTGAAGAAGGTCTCTCGCAAGTTTGATTGCGGACTCAGATGCAAGAAGGGGAGCCTCATACCTTTACCGGGTAGCATCCTATAGTGAAAAAAGTACTCGTGACACTACTTCAGAAACATAGAGGGGCAGGGCTCCCACCGATCCTCCAGAGATCCTTTCTTCCGATTGGATTGCAAATCAAGGTTTCGAGAAGCTTTCACACTCGAATTCAAAAGATCAGGGTGAAAATCCTGATCAATATCAATGGAGTCGTCACTACTCATTAGTCAACTATTGAGAGTCTAGGTAGCTTGGACTATTGATCGGCCAAATCCTGATTTGCTGTCCTCTTATTCTGCCGTGAGCCATCAGTCTTCTTTAGACTATTAAGGTCTTCAAGCTAGAAATCCCCCCTTAGTGGACCAATCCTCCCTTCCCACGGATATTGATGAGTCTCGTTTTTAGAGAGGCTAGCACCTTTCAGTCAGCTAGCTCTCCTCCTGTCCTTTATGTTGTCAGGATCTTTTTTCCACCGATCATATCAGCCGTTAACATTTTGCAATTTTTTAGGTTACTAAACATAGGGTATTCCCGTGACAAATCCGCTTGTAAAGGGGTCCCCAATAGCTCCTCTCCAATTGAGATCTCCTTCCTGTATTGAGGTTGATCGAATCAACAAAGATTTTTCGAATCCTACAGTTCCGGGAAGACCCTTACTGCTCTACTTATCCACCACAGAGACGTCCATGGGATGTGTGCTCGGTCAACATGACGACAGAGGCAGAAGAAAAGAGGCCATATACTATTTGAGCAAAAAATTGACCGACCGCGAGTCGAGATATTCACCATTAGAGAAGACCTGTCTCGCTTTGCTTTGGGCTACTCAACGCCTTAGACACTACCTATTGTCTTATCTGGTACTGCTTCTCGCGCGCATGGACCCGCTCAAGTATCTCTTCGAAAAATTCTCAGTGAGTTTCTCAAGATACTCGAAATAGGGAATGAGCTCGCGTCTTCCTTTGATTTGGCTTATGATGAGGACCAAATACTTGGAGTCGAGTAGTCCCGACGTTTTTAGTCCCAAGATGCAAGCTTCAGCCATGTTGTTAATCAAAGTGTACTGAGGCGATGGAATCCCTGCGGAGATTCTAGGTCCCGTGCTTGTTGACTCGTGAAAGTCAGCAAGTATTCACTACCTTAGGTTGTGCGCCAGATTTGACTCAGAACTCAACACCATGATCAGATACGCCCCGTTCACTGACTGAACTCAACGAGACACCACGAGGTATAACTCAAAAGCCCTCGCATTATAAGCACTCTCGAATGCGCCGTTCCGCTCGTGCCGGGGATTAACCCCTTCCCTCACTCCACTCGTTCCAGCAACTCTTTCTTTACTCAATCGAATGTCATCTTAACTCGTTCCCCGTTCCGCTCGCGAAGCTACACTCAGTCTTAGTTGTTAAAGCTCGTGCCGGGGAATTCACCTCACTTCACTTTGCGGCCCTGTCAAAATCGCTTTAAGTACCGTTTCGCTCGCGGCCCTCCACTCTGTTGTTGACAACTCAAACTCAAACAACTGTTTCTTACTTGTATGTACCTTAGAGCAACCCCCTCATACGTCAGTTGCCGGGGGCTTATTCCAACTGAAACAGAATTGATGACACTACCGCGATCATTGGCTCTTGTCGATAAGCAAGGTTGTCTTTGTATGCTAATGAAGACCTTCCCATAACGTTTTCTTGCTTCCCCTCGATGTTCTCTAAAGTAGGTCAAAATGGCTTAAACTTTCTCAAGGTTCAACGAACAAGTCAAAAGGTATCACGGAAAAAGTAGCATGAAAGCGGTCTAGTCGACTCGGCCAGAAATACGAAGTTAAGTAAAGCCGAGGTCACGAGCTGCATGGAAATACACCAACCTATCTCGGAATGCGGGTGGCGCTGGTGGACGGTTCGCATCCGGTCCTTCTTTTCTTCATTCCGGGTATGCTCTATCAGTCTGTCCCGATTCCTCTAGTTATGGAGTTCCGGACTTGCTTTCTTGAGTGCAGGACTCTGGCTCAATGGCCGATTTAGTCAAAAGGCATTCAAAAGCTATATCTTCATATGGCATATACCTGTAAGATCGTTAATTGCCTGCATCTGCCTGGTAAAAAAATTCCTTTATTTGAAAATAAAGAGATTTTAAAAGTTCCCGACTTTGAATTCGCGATAGATCTAAGCCTCGTCTGGCTTAGCTCATGGAATAGTAGCTCTTCCGCTATAGTAACTCTGGAGTGAAAGAAAAGCCCTGTTTTGTCCTCTTGCTTAGTAAGACCCTATTTTTGAGCCTTCCTTTTGAGTCATCTTGGATGAGAAGACAGAAACCTACTTCATCGACTTCCAATGTCCGTGTGGAATGCAACTTGCTCGCTGAAGTGGAGGCGCTTTCCGCTTGGGCAGACCATTTTTGTGAGAACGAGGGCTGATCCAATCCGGGGTCTCTCTTGAATCAGCCAACTCTCTAGGGAAGACGACTAGCTAGAAGGTCTTTGAGTCAGAATTCGAACTTGTTGACGCGGAGACAAAGGACAGTGGCTGATTTGTGAGCTGAGAACCCCGCGAAAGAGGATGGGATAGCGTGTTACGCCCTTTCCTTCCATCTTTTGGTCGGCTACCTAAGCGGTGATCCTTTATTCCAAGTGGATTCCCCTCTGTAGAATGTAGGATGTCCACTGGAAAGAAGAAGCTCCTTTCAAAGTTTCACATTGTTAATCCTTTAATCTCAATCTTTCTCAGAAGAGGCAGCGGCGACTCTGTTTGCTTGCATTCTCTGTTTCACTAGAAGCAGGTAGTCAACGAGAGTTTGATCTCATTATCTACGTCAATGAATGAGACTATAGGCAGACTACTATAACTACCTAATTGTCATTATAACATCACTATAGACCTTCAACAAGTAGGAATCTAACCTACAATGTCACCCTTTTTTTTTGAAAGCCGAAATCACCGTACTGTCGTCATTCGCAAAAGGTAGCATCATGATATCTTCTTTGACGATGCAGGCTTTTCATTGAGCAAACAGAGTGAGGTAGTCGGACGGGTAACTAACTGTTAGAAAGGAATAGACAGAAGAAAGTGTTAGAGAGGAATAAGCGAGTTTCAGAGTAGGCCATGAACCATCCCTTTCTTCATCATCACCTTCAGGCGATCATAGCTGGCGAGCATGCCAGAGGTCTGCTGTCTCATGGCGATGGGTCTTGTCGACATATGTTGTACCAGCGGACAACACGCACGTACTACATTTGAACTCTGATTCCTTCCATGAGTACCACGAACATCTGCATTCGCTAACACTTTGGGCCCAAAGAGAAGATAATGAATGCCCGGCCGCCGTCATTTGTGGAACCGAAACTCAATTCTTCTTCATTCCTGGAACATGAAAACATCTTATAACAATCTGTAATTCCCTTTCATTGGTGAGATCGCGAGGTCATCCACGTGCTCCACGGCACGGGATAGACAGAGTTATATGCAGTCACAACCTTTTCAGACTTCCGTAACTTCATAAACTTACTCATATCAGCGGTCAGGTGATGCGAGCATCCTTCATCAACTATCCAATCGGTTCTGTATCTGTAGTCGATTCTGTCCTTACTGCTCGAGGTAGACGCTGCACAACTGTGCCATCTTGACGATTTCGAAAATGGAAGTCAGTGTACGTAGTGGCGGAGGTCGAGCTGGTAAGCTAGCTCATAGGGCTGGCTGCCGGATGCGCTAAGGCTGCTTATTCTTTCGCGCGTTGAGCCCTTCTCCTAGGTTGTGAGATGATAGTGCCTGCTGTCGATAGGTAGCTCATCCCTTGCTTGGTAGTTCAAGGCGTAGGCGCTCTTGTCTTTCGTGAGTGTGGGTGTGAGGCAGGACTATCTGCTGCAAGTTCCTGTCTGGCGGATGCAGAATTTTGCTTCGGTCGATAGGACCAAGCAACGGCTTTCTTAGTTTGCGCTCATCCCTTGCTTGTTGACTCGTGAAAGTAAGCAAGTATTCACTACCTTTCTTTCTCGGTCGTCTGTCTTAATTCATGTTGTAATGCGGTCGTTCTCTGCTGCAATTGGTGTTTTCACTCCCCACTCTCCACCATAACACAATTTTTCTACCATATATCAGGAGTAGTCAAAGGAAGTACGGCGGGCATTCTGGAATTCCCCTTTAGGGTTGGCACACGAGGAAACCAGACAAGGAATTCTATCCCCTTCACCTGGTCTCAAACCTGCTACTGCTACCGGAAAGAGATATGATCTACAAGGCTTATAGAAAAGCCGTACATGGTACGGTACGCTTCCCACAACAAGAAGAGGAGTTTTGTCGCTTCGCTCTCTATAGGCCTCAACCGCTTACTTAAAGTATAGATTGCGGACTTTCGGAACAAAACTGAACGGATAGGATAAGATAGATTTCAACAAGCTTTACCGAACCGAATGGAAAGAAGAAAAGAGACCGGAAGGACACGGAAGGGAAGAGATCGGAAAGACAGACTTAAACCAGCTTGACTGTGCTAACCAGAGCGGGAGGAAGGAGAGAGCTACGCCCTGCTTTAGTAAATGAAAGAAGAAAGGGTGTTCCAAAATAGACATAACTAATACATCCTGATCTCGACTTTCAACATGGGCGAAGCATTAAAGGAGACGGAAAGAACTTCTCGCTAGCTTGATTTGAAATCAAAGTTGGCATTGAAAGCATTATTTCTTTCCCCGAAGGCGAAGCAGGAGGAACCAACCCGATAACCCAACCGAGCATGCGAGCACTTCCACAAGTTCGAGCACACGAGTAGAGCCAACTCCTACAAATCGGGAAGACTACTACTACCTACTATTTTGTATTTCTGAAATAAGCAATTTCTGCTTCAATGCATTATCATATGGGTCGTGATATGCAGCGTGCATTCTTTCTTGCGGGCTGCTCGTCTGCTTTAGCGCTCTTTAGTCTATCCGTACATGCAGCTGTACCTTCTCTGGATCTGCTCCTATTGTCTACACTAGCCTCGTATCTTTCCCTATGCTACTATACAGACCTTATTGCTTTCGGCAATTGTTGACCAGTGCTATTTTCATAGAACTATTTCCCTCGTTATCATCAACTATTCGTTTGCGTATCACATATGCATCCGAATTTGCAGCGACTTTCTTTGATCCGATTCTTCCACATATGCGTAGTGGTTTACTGAACTGTTGGTGGCCATCATCCTCTGCTTTGCGTCCTCATATACTAGTAGCTATCTCTTTCGTTCGTCCATAGGGCTCGGGCAAGCAAGAATTGACCATCTTCCGTACATAAGGCAAGGCTTGGAAAGAAGCTACCTTGACCATCTTCCGAAGTGACTCATCGTCTCCTAGGTACCTCCTCCCTATTATCCATACTCTGTAACAGCTGCCTCGCTAGCGAAGGGTCTTCCTGGGTGGGGAGACCGATCGTAGGGCGCCTTCACCTCTCCCAGCAAGAAAACGGATTATATGCAAGGCTTTGAAATATAGCACGCGTTATGAAAACCAATTGAGCGCTAGCGCAAGTTTCTAAGGTTTCTTGCTGATCAAAATCCTGTCATCCCTACCCATTACTTCTCCTATGGGCAGTAACGAGGGCGTAGCTTGAGATCGATTCAAATTGGACAAAATTTCTCGTTTAATTAGACTATATGCATGCGGTAAAAAAATCATCCTTTTCTTTACTTCTCTCCTGTCGTAAGAAAGCGCTCTTAGTTCAGTTCGGTAGAACGTAGGTCTCCAAAACCCGATGTTGTAGGTTCAAATCCTACAGAGCGTGATTCTGTTCTTGTTATGTTATGTCGAATCACAATAAAATAACTTAACAAAGTGGAATTTCAACTTTCATTTTACCTCCTGCAAATCAAGGAGGTAAAGAAATCTATGCTATGTTTTTTTGGAGCCCCAAGTAAAAGGTATAAAATCTTTGAATACCTCCACAAAGTGGTGACGAAACATATAACTTTCGTTTTTTCCTCTAACTCGATCCGATCCCGTATAATAAGCGAGCTCTTTACTCGATCGCAGACATTTCTGCAACACCTCTAAGAGAGGAACAAATAGTCAATTTTGAAAGAACTTATCGTCAACCTCTTTCAGATATGAATCTATCTGATTCAGAAGGGCATCAGTATCTCAGTTTCAATTCAAACATGGGTTAGATTCACACTCCATGTTCTGATAAATATTTACCATCCGGAAAGAGGAAAAAACGGAGTCTTTGTCTAAAGAAATACGTTGAGAAAGGGCAGATGTATGGAACCTTTCAACGAGGTAGTGCTTTTTCAAATATCTCAAAATAGAATCTGTTCCTAAAGTTGAAGTTGAACCGGGACTATGTTCGAAATCCAGTCTGAATCAGAGACTGTTCTGATGAAGTGTGCACAGATTAGTTAGTATCTTTCTTATTTTACTTTACCATTCTCATTATTAAATACCATGTTGCGGATGGAGTTTTTTTGTCTTTTGTATCACGGACTTTACTCCTTCTAAGAGGATCAACCAGCGCAGGGTCCAACCATGGCATGTAGCTATAGGACTAGGCGAAAATGTCTATGTATGTCTTTCGAAATTCATTCTTTCTTGTTTTACTGGTGTGAATGACGCGCTTCTTTGAACGATTCTAGGTTCACAGTTCCGCCGTTGATGTCCACTTTTTCTTCCACCATAGCAGAGGTCCCTTGTTCATATCTTTCAAGAGCTTGGGACATCCCCCTGTGACCCTCCGGTTTGGAGGAAAATAGAGGAGGCCTACTTGGCGAAGTAGGCCCCTACGCCGTTTGCGAGTTGACTCGGAGACAGACGTAGGCGAAGGTTCGTCAATGATTAGCCTGTCCCCAGCCCAAGGTTAAGTATAAACAGACTGAGAGGCTTCCTCAGATCCTACCCTCGAAACAAAGTCCAATGGGATGGGACTCTATAGGATCTAATCGAACATCAGTGTGTTGGGTTTCAATCATGCGGATCTCTATGATCCCACTTGGTATAAAGTGGTAGGGCAGAGTCCGGTCTTTATTCAGAGTTGTATTGGCCTGGGTGCCCTTTCACCCTAGGCCCTTTTTCTGCTATGGGGTCTGACAAGTCTTAGCTCATCATTGCATCTTGTTGTCGTCCTAGGCACCAGGTTGCAAACCTTGTTGAAGCATAAGTAACCATCCCATAGAAGATGAGTACCCCTGGCTCCTTGGTTTTGACGTTCCTGACAGGTTTGCAATTGGCTATGGAGAGTCGCTGGTTGTGCCTCTGGGGTGAGGTCAAGCAGCGATACCTAGGACGAGCTGACAGGTACTCCTATAGTCATGGGTCAGAACTGGTATTCTAAAATCATTTTGTCCCATTTGTTGAAGGCAGAGTTTCGGAGTGTCATATCCCGTGTCTTCCTTCATGGAGTCAAACTTTTTCGACCTGTGGCAGAGTGAAATAGCCCCTGAATGAGTCGGTGCTGGCGGGTGGAAAAAATGATCCAGGTGATCTGGGCGAATCCAATGAAGATTTATGGATTGTGATTGGAGAGCAAAAGGTCTCTATCTATCTTGAATATACTCTATTGGTTCAAGCTCAGCTCTGTTCTCTTGGTTGAAGGTTCAGCAGGCTACG
This sequence comes from Agapanthus africanus, assembly GCA_030015575.1. Lineage (NCBI taxonomy): Eukaryota > Viridiplantae > Streptophyta > Magnoliopsida > Asparagales > Amaryllidaceae > Agapanthus > Agapanthus africanus. The sequence goes on from CM057348.1 coordinate 211,201, forward strand.
GATTCTCTATGAGGAGTGTTCCAGGACCTCTATTTGATCACGAGAGGCTTCTTCGACGGGCTTGGCTTCTTGTTCTCGTTCTGGTGCAATAGATCCCCCTGGTTCAAGGGCTTGATTGGCTATTTAGGTCTTCTCCCTATCAATCAGTAGAAAGAGCTCAACGAGCAGCCATACTTCTTATTCTGGATTCTCATTAAAGGTACGGGTTCGGGCAAGAACCTTGAGCCTTGAACTGGGACTTAGAACCAGGCCTTTCAGTAATAATCGTATGATCGAGCATCCCGGTCGAGCCCTTTAGCCCAAAAAGACCTAGAAACAAAGGCAGACTTTTCAGAGTCGGTTTAGCCCAGAAAGCCCCTTGGTCGACTTAGTAAGGGGCAAGGCAAGATGAATCAGGTGGGAAAAGGCATTAAGGCCTATATGTGATCGCGGACTTCTTATAATATCTTGCTATGAAAGGCAAATCCAGTCCTCTCTGCAAAGGCAGGAACCCTACTTCCGATCATGGTCGACTAAGTTCACATCCTCTATAGCTCTTCCTCCCTCCTTCTCCATGAGAACGAGCCTAACCAGAAGAGCACAAGCAAAGCTAAAGACCCTCTCCCTAAGGTCCAGCCAGCTACCGGATCATATCCTATCGATGAAGGAGCTGCACCCTCATTCTAACAAAGAAGCTAAGAACCGTTCAACAACTTTACTGTTGGTCGGTCGAGCTCATTCTAACGAAGGAATTTGAAAGAATCTTGATACCGATACTCCAACACCTGCCTCATTCTAACAAGTAACCTTGGCATCCTGGTCGACTGACTTTCATAGCAATCTATAATAAGAAAGATGCCTTCACCTATGTCTTTTTCTACTGACTTGTTCGCGTAAGGTCTTCTATTATAGTAAGTTGCTCTTTAAGGTAAGCATAGAGACAAATGTAGTGAGAAGGATGAGATAGGGTTGCTTGATCAACGAGAAAGGATTGTACGAGAGAATGCACCAAGAGGCTCATTTGGTAGAACAAGGTATATCACCCCTTTTTCAAATACATCCCGCCCACATCACACTCAGCCCTTACTTGGTCGGCTAAACATTCATTTTTTAAATTCATAGACTTTTCCGGTCAGGAGTGGGGGGTTCGGGTGCGCTTCTTCTTCCTGCTGGTTCAGGAGCTTAGGCCCAAGCGGTAGTAGTTTCCTAGTTGGAGTTGGCACACGGAAGCCTGGCACCTCCGGTTGGTTGGCGCATTCGGTAAAGCATTCCGCTAGCTGGCGCGTAGCAAGCAAGAAAGCTAAAAAAAAGCCAGCAGTCAGGTCCGGAGCAGGAGCATTAGGGTAGGCGATGGCCGCTGCATAGGTGATAGTGGCTTCGGGCAGGCATTCCTGCGCTAGGAGCAAGAAAGGAGTACTTGTGTAGTTGGCCTTGCTTGCTTAGTGCGGAAGTGCGTAAAGTAGGCTCAGCTTCTTTGGTTTATAAAGATCTTGTAGTAGCCGAAGGTAGTCCGCTTGTTAGATTGAATTTCATCTTATATAATCGGGGCCTTATTAAAAAAAAGACTTTCTCAATAGTATAAGTGGACCTCTCAAAGGGCGTAGCGTGGACATTAGTCTTGCTGGTTTGGTCTTTTTCTTTTATTGTTTATATGCCCACATTTCATACTTCAAAAGAAATTCCAGTTCATGGCTTCGTATGTACTGAGTGACTATAGGTCCATTCGGATGCTGCTCCAAGAGAGCTTTATTCGGCCTTTGTATGACCGTCTTCCCTTCCTGTCTATCTCCTTCGGTCAGGTAGTTCTGCTTCCGGTACCGGAGGAGCAGGGTGGGATAGAAGGGTAGTTTCAGAGTGTGAGATGTCTGAGCTTGGAGGTTCCGCTTCTCGTCTTTCTAAGAAAGCTGCCCAAACCTTGCTCCTTTGCTGGCTAGATGCGGAAGTGAAGGTTCACGCTTGGCCCTAAGCAAGCAAGGCCTACTATACGTATACGTGATTAGTAACCAGTGAAAGACATCGAACGAAAAAGAAAAAGTGAACTATTGAACAGTGTGATTGATCAGACAAGTACCCATTTCGGTAGCCTTCTTTCATTTCCGAATTTGCTTGCGAAAAGTCCTTGCATTAGTATGAGTTCGTTGGCCGTGTAAGGGCTTGATGATGAATTCCACGATAACGAGAAATAGAAATTAATCGTTCGATGTCTGCTCGTTCTCCCCTCTTCAATTCCCAATGAACAACATGATCTTGACCTATCATTTGTTCAATTTGGTCGATCTGATACTTAGTTAACTCATTCATCTTTCTGTTCCCATTGATACCTAATCGATAACGAACTTGAATGGCTTTTTTAGGTCCAATTCCATCCATTTTAGTTGAGGCAATTCTGACTTGTTCATCGGGAAATGATCTAGCTCCTGAGATATATAACATTCTTTATCCTTATCTTTTTCCTGGTCTTCTCGGCTGGAATCTACAATGGGCTGGTGTGAACGGATAGATTGATGCTACTCTTCTGACTTATAGCCATGATAGACTGAACACCCGCCCCATCATCAAAGTCCAGGTGCGATGAGATGACAAAAAGCAGTCAAAAGCCACCCCTTGTGCAAGAGTGGAATTCCGCTTTTCTCAGTCTCTCATCTCTAAAACCGTTTTTCTCAGGTCGAGGAGAAGCCAACTACTTAAACCGAGCATATCAACTACTCAAAGCGCACATTGGCATAAGAACCAACGCCTCTTAAGGCAGATGAAGAGACCGAGGGAGCAGACATCAAAGACATGAACTATGGCCCTAGAGAAGATTCACCCATGGCTTAAGAGTAAAGATTCG